>JAODUO010001312.1:0-122790 GCA_025642075.2 Ridgeia piscesae | reverse complement strand
TTTTCTTGTTACTTCCCATCTAATTTTTTTTCAACCCCTTCTTTAAAAGAAAGTTTTCTTTTCATGCTCCTTCTCAAAGTTTTTTTATTCACACCCACCTTATTACAAGGACAGTTGTTTTTTACTCCCCATCTAAGTTGTTTTTTCACCCCCACCTTCATTACAAGAACAGTTGTTTTTTTCACCTCCTTCATCTAAGTTTTTTTATTCACCCCACCTTCATTAAAAGAACGTTTTTTTTTCCCGCTTTATCTAATTGTTTTTTCACATCACCTTCATTACAAGAACAGTTTTCTTTTTCCCTCCCCTCATCAAAGTTGTTTTTTAATATTTTTACAAAACGTTTTTTTTTCACTCTCCCTCATCTTTGTTTTATTCACATCCCCCTTAAAAAGGCGTTTTTTTTATTCCCCTCATCAAAATTGTTTTTTCCTCCACCTTATTACAAGAAATTTTGTTCTTTTCACTTCCTTCATCAAAGTTGTTTTATTCCATCACCTTCATTAAAGAAAAAATTGTTCTTGTTCATTCCCCTTCATCTAATTTTTAATTCCATCCCCTTATTAAAAGAAAAGTTTTTTGTTCATTCCCCTTATCTAAGTTTTTTAAATTCAACCCACCTTCATTAAAAGAACAGTTTTTTTTCATTCCCCTTCATCAAGTTGTTTATTAAATCCACCTTTTCAAGGGGTTGTTTTGTTCACTGTCCTTCATCTAAGTTGTTTTTTCACATCCACCTTCTTACAAAGAAGTTGTTCTTGTTCCTGCCCCTTCATCTAAGTTGTTTTATTCACATCCACCTTCTTACAAAAGAGTTGTTTTTTCCTGTCCTTCATCTAAGTTGTTTTATTCACATCCACCTTCTTTAAAAGAAAGTTGTTTTTTATTTTCATCAAAGTTTTTTTATTCCACCCACCTTCATTAAAAGGGGTTTGTTCTTGTTCACTGCTTTTTATCTAATTTTTTTATTAATCCCCCTTCATTCAATGACGTTTTGTTCATTCCCCTTCATCAAGTTGTTTTATTAAATCCCCTTCATTCGAAGTTGTTCTTGTTATTCCCCTTCATCAAAGTTGTTTTATTCACTTTCATTACAAGAGACAATTTTTTTTCACCCCCTTATCTGAGTTGTTTTACACTCCCCTTCTTAAAGGCTTTGTTCTTTTACTGTCCCATCAAAGTTGTTTTATTCACATCCACCTTCATTACAAGAGAGAGTTGTTCTTGTTCACTGCTCCTTCATCTAAGTTGTTTTATTCACATCCACCTTCATTACAATAGACAGTTGTTCTTGTTCACTGCTCCTTCATCTAAGTTGTTTTATTCACATCCACCTTCATTACAAGAGACAGTTGTTCTTGTTCACTGCTCCTTCATCTAAGTTGTTTTATTCACATACACCTTCATTACAAGAGACAGTTGTTCTTGTTCACTGCTCCTTCATCTAAGTTGTTTTATTCACATACACCTTCATTACAAGAGACAGTTGTTATTGTTCACTGCTCCTTCATCTAAGTTGTTTTATTCACATACACCTTCATTACAATAGACAGTTGCTATTGTTCACTGCTCCCTCATCTAAGTTGTTTTATTCACATACACCTTCATTACAAGAGACAGTTGTTATTGTTCACTGCTCCTTCATCTAAGTTGTTTTATTCACATACACCTTCATTACAAGAGACAGTTGTTCTTGTTCACTGCTCCCTCATCTAAGTTGTTTTATTCACATACACCTTCATTACAAGAGACAGTTGTTATTGTTCACTGCTCCTTCATCTAAGTTGTTTTATTCACATCCACCTTCATTACAAGAGACAGTTGTTATTGTTCACTGCTCCTTCATCTAAGTTGTTTTATTCACACCCACCTTCATTACAAGAGACAGTTGCTATTGTTCACTGCTCCCTCATCTAAGTTGTTTTATTCACATACACCTTCATTACAAGAGACAGTTGCTATTGTTCACTGCTCCTTCATCTAAGTTGTTTTATTCACATACACCTTCATTACAAGAGACAGTTGTTCTTGTTCACTGCTCCTTCATCTAAGTTGTTTTATTCACATACACCTTCATTACAAGAGACAGTTGTTATTGTTCACTGCTCCTTCATCTAAGTTGTTTTATTCACATACACCTTCATTACAAGAGACAGTTGTTCTTGTTCACTGCTCCCTCATCTAAGCAAGTTCATTGAGACTAAATTGCCCTAGACAGTAATAGACAAACTTATAGACAGTGATAGATATTTGTGCATTAATTGCAGTATGGCTGAATATTTTGCAGAGAAGCTAGATGATGTTCAACAGAACAAGTCAGCTACTGTGAAAAACACTTTCACCAGTCATAAGGACTGGAGTCTGAACCATAATATAACAACTTATTTTCTTATTTTAATTCCACTTTTAGAGTCTTATGCTTTTGTAGTAAGCACTGCTTCATGCCACGTTTTGTGTGACATTTTCTTTCTGTTTCCCTGATGCCGGAATCATGTTGCAGGCTCGCAGGAATGACCTCACTGAGCCCGCCGTACGCATGGCAGAGGAAGCAAAACTGAGACCCACAAAGAAATGGGTTTTGCCAGTCATCTGGAAGTTCTGTGAACTCGACATCACCCATGATAGGTGAGACATCAACTCAGGTGTACATCACTGGAAGTAGAGCATAGCTAAGATGTACATATTATGATGCAAAGGAACCAATTGTGTCTGTGCTTATAGCTTTGTGTCAATGTTCCTTATGTCTGTACCAATGGTGTAGCTTTGTGTCAGTGTGTTCATATGAGTACCAATGTTGTCAGACGTTATCTATGTTGTAGCTTTGTGTCCATGCTGGAGCTGCTGCCCATGTCAGCACCCCTGAAGCGCTATGAGCACTGCATCGGTCCCTTCCTTCAGGGCTGTGACACAGACGACAGTGGAGACCTGACCCTGACAGAGTGGGGCACATGCCTTAAACTCGACCCAGGTACGTCCTCCCATTGTCCCTTCAGCTGGCGAATATTAACTGGAGAAACCCAATTAAATTTGGTATTCGCACAAAATATTGTCACTCCACTGATGCTCAGAAGTATTTGCTTATTTGAATATTGTAGAGCAAAGTAGCTCAGGGGTAGAGATTCGACTCTCAACTAAGAGAACCGTGTCAAACTTTGGGCTAGTTTCTCCACTCTGCATTGCTCCAGTTCACTCAGCTGTATAAATTAGTACCTAGCTATAGACAGTAGTGGATATTTGCATGAGCAGCCTTTGCAAATTAATTGCAATGTTCCAGAGAAGTTGAGATGGTGTTTGATTGAACAGGTCTGCCAGATACTGCGCAATATAAGAACTTGCCTGTACTTCTTACCTTTGGCTTATTGTTAATAATTATGCTGTTTCTTAGTAATTTTTGTAACTAAGTACTGTCTTACTCGATTTCAGAGGACCTAGAGGATCGGTGTGAGGCATTGAAGCAGTAGACGTCACACACACAATGGCAGTGACTGGTAGTGATGATTTACAGCTGACCACACGCGTCAAATTATATTGCTTTATATGCATTTTGCTACTGTTTTATATTTGAACACTTCGGTGGATGCTTGCTGTGGTAGAGATAAGTTTATGTTCAGCCTGTGTCTGACTCAGGTACTGTCCCAGTGCCTGGGTACACCTGTGTAACACTGGTGTACATGCCAGAACGTCGGGCTCCCTACACCAAACAGCACCCAGTGCTTTCAATGACTGAAGTCACCTGTTTTAACAGTCAATGCATGCTTAGCTTGTGCTGATGTACTTAGCAATAAACAATGTTAACGCACATACACTGACACTTTGTTACTGATCGTGTCAAAGTTGTAGCACACTTGTACTTTTTTCAACTTTTGAAATCTAGATTTTTAGGTTCACCAAAATATTTTTAACAACATCCTCTTGAGGCTCACCAAAGTATTTTAACAACACCCCCTTGAGGCTCATCAAACAATGGTGTTTTTAACAACACCCCCTTGAGGCTCACCTAAGTATTTTTAACAACACCCCCTTAAGGCTCACCAAGTTATTTTTAACAACACCCCCTTAAGGCTCACCAAAGTATTTTAACAACACCCCCTTAAGGCTCACCAAATTATTTTTCACAACACCCCTTGAGGCTCACCAAAGTATTTTTAACAGCACCACCTTGAGGCTCACCAGTATTATTTGGAAACACCCCTTTGGGCTCACCAAAGTATTTTAGCAACACCCACTTGAGGCTCACCAAAGTTTGTTAACACTTCCTTGAGGCTCAATAGTATTTTTAGCAACACTCCCTTTGGGCTCACCAAAGTATTTTAGCAACACCCCCTTGAGGCTTACCAAAGTATTTTTTAACAACACCCACCTTAAGGGGGGAAGTTAAGGCAACACTGTCTTGAGGCTCACCAAAGTATTTATAACAACCACCTTAGAGGTTCAACAAAATCGACAACTGCACCCCCCACCCCCGTGCAAGGGCCTGTCAGATACATCCAACAGCACCCCTATGATTTGAGGTTTACTAAAAACTGCAACTGCACAAAAATGACTAAACCTGGGATATATTCTTCTTTGCACAATTCAGAAACTTCTGGACTTGGAAGCTATACAGACTTAAAATGTCAACTGCATTTTGTTATGCTCTTTGACTCTTAGTGTACATGCAGGTTGTATGTGCAGATGTTAAAATATACAAACATAAACATGTGCCCATTTTTCAAAAAAACACTTGATGTGAACCTTTATGCAACAAATATCTGTGTGTAATTATGAAGTGTTATGTAGCAAGTTAAACATGTTACCCTCAAACCCTAGGGGCTTGTGTGGGATGCAGTATTATAGCTGTTAATATTTGGGGACATTACAAAGCATTCTTCCATTCCAGGTTGCCAATTTACTGAAGTGTATTAATGATTTCTGAGTTTAAAAAGTGATGCATAAAAATTGGCATTTAAAGGAACAAGTCTACCAAGAGGTGATGTTTTGTATGGTTGAGAACCAGATGCAGATTGTTGTGAAAATTGTACTTTGCTGTTGTTCAGCTAAACACTGATCCATACATACAACACAAACCTATAATGTATAAGTTCACTCAAAGAGAATTTATTTTCTGTCAAAACATGTGCTGTTCACAAATACGTTATCATTCATTAGTTCCGACAGCTGAATTATTCATTGTGAGCAAGGTAGGACCAACTAGTCGCAAGTACTAATGTAACTTTTGTGTAAAGAAGGCAGAAATGAAAACACCGGAGCTCTGTCTTACCCAAAGAGCAGGTTCAACTGCACCAACAGACTAGACGATAAATTAAAGTGGCACAGACAGGTAATAAAAACATGCAAAAAAGCCCCACCAATCTTTTTAGGAGTGTTGGTCCTCATGTTCAGCCCATATGACATACCACAAAGTTATGCTGAATCCCAGGCACCGTCCTGTTCTTTTTCTTTGCCTACACACCGATATAAAAGTAAATTATTTCTGTATCGCTAATATATAAACATTAATAATTTACATGACACTGCAGGAACATTCAGCTTGTAAACAGATATGGAGATGAGCTCATAAATAATAATGCAGCCGATCACAGAACAAGCATAAAACAGATTACACAAACACAGGCTTTCAAATGATTAAAGGCTCCAAAGAGAAACCCCTTAGTCATATTATATGGCAAACTGCTGCAGCTCCCAACTCTGCTAACTTATAATGATCATTCACGCCATCAACTCGGCAGGTTGGCCCACAATGCAGCATTGTTAAGTCGCCGAACTTGCTGTTCCCAACAATATAATCCACGTAATGCGAATAATTTAAACACAAAACAGTGTATTGTCTGTGGTTGGTTTTTGCAACCATTGATTGGATTACGACTGGGACACAATGCAGACACTACAGCTGCCGTGAGCGACGTGGTTGGTTTGTTCCTAGAGGTAAAACCATCACTGACAAAGTGCTCAATGGCTTGCTGAACACAGGTGATGTCTGACAAACGTTCAAGTCGAGCGACATGGTTCAGCAGCGGTATCAACAGAAAGCTACAAAACCTTATGGTAACGATTCAAATTATACCCTACACAAAAATCACCAGTGCTAAATCAGCCGAGATCCGTCCTTGATTGTTTGTGTTTTGCCAGTGTATTCTGTGTGGTATTTCCTTCTGGGGAACCAAAGTGCACGAGGACCACTGCTGACTTCACGTGTCACAGATGACCTTTCAACAGTCCTGTCACCCTTTGACACCAAGAAAGACGAATTGGTTTTAGCGAATGTTCACACTAAAATCACAGCGATTCCGGTGTATGGGTCGAGCTGTAGAACTGTGTCAGATGGCCCACAACGCTGTAGTTGGCAGACACTGCAAACCCTCCTTCAGTTCCCCCTCATCTGTAGAATTCCATGTACATTTGTCGTCGTCGCCACAAAGCACCAGCTGTGTATGGTTAGCGTGCCCTCGGTACGCCAAAGCCACGCCCACCTCCACCACCACCACCTCCGCCCATTCGGCTGTTCTCTGCCCCTCTACCAGACGAGCTGCCGAACCCCCCACGATTGCCACCACGTCCCCCCATACCGCCACGCCCCATGCCGCCCATGCTGCCAGGACGCCCTCCTAGACGCGTGCCACTGCCAGGACGCCCGCCCTGCTCACTGCGCTGCTTCTTCTCCTCCACATTCAGACGGTGGTCGCCCAGCATGATTGGCTGCAAACACATCACAAGCTCAATTAACACATCTCACATTTCTTCACATCACAACAAATACATCACAGCTCTTCATTCTGTCATATTTATGTTGTTTGAATTCTGGCCAAAAATTTCGTGTGACAAAACAAGTAACTTATTCAAAAGCGCATGCAGGAAAGACGAATCTGCAGTTGTACTACCTGGTAATAATAATTAGGTAACTTCTATTGCACCTAAATCCTTAGAAACCAAGCTCAAAAGCGCATCAATACAAAAGGGTTGACCGATCTCAGAATCAATAAACAAATCCAGTTGTCGTCAGATTGATTGATACACCATTGAGCTATGGTGGATAGGCAAGGTTGTAAAGGTATGCCTTTAAATGATGGCAACATTTAGCAATATTTTCAACTGATTTAACACTAGAAGGAAGCATATTCCTGAGTAGGCACACCCACAGTAAAATCCCTAGTCCCAATACTTTGCCTTTAGGGACAAAAAACAAATAGAACTGGATGACCGAAGGTGAACAGGTTTTCTTACAGGAGTAAGTAGACTATAAATACGATTGTTGCTTACACTAAAGTGCGGGTAAGTAATGGTACACATCTTAAAGATGATACAATATCGGACAGGAAGCCAATACCCTTATTGTACCACACGTATATTATTTCTGTACTACTATGTTCTGGAAAACTATTACTTTCATGATTTTATTTTCAAATACACATAATCCATACCAATTATTTGTGTACATCAGTAGTTTTTTGTTCTATGATTTGAACATGTTTACTAGGTACACACACACATACAATAGGAACCAGGAACTGTTATAACACCCTTGAGACATAGGCTTGTAAGGCCAATTTGTGGTAACATCTTTTTTTTTGTAAATCGGGTTCTATCTGATCCGAAACCTGATAACAGCAGGTGCGACTGTTGATCTTTCGTTGTAGCTCAAATCATGAGTGGTTCGAGATCAATTAGGATCTCAGAGTAAATATGTCGCTATTCTCTCTCATATTCCTCAGTGTCAGCTGATCACCAGTCAGGTACATCGCTATACAACTGGGCCTTTATAAAAAAAACTGTTTCAGTGTAACTTCCAGCAATCATTTCCATGAGCTGAATAAACACTTCAATAATATTACAGCCCATCTTTTACAGAAGTATACAGCAACATAGAAATGCTTTATCTGTTGTATACAATATTTTATGGGTTTATCATACATTATATAATAAAATGAAGTCTCTTACATATTTAATTTATCACAAATATGACACGTTTGAATTTGCATTTTGTGGCAAAATTATTGCTATGTAATGGTAAACTAACTAAAAAATTGTGTACACTGTCATGGTTACACTGTTACATTTTATGGTACACCACATTTACATACCTTTTGTTCTAATACATTTTGCACAGCAATCGCCTCTTCAAATACAACGAAGCCAAAATGCTGAAACAAAAAGAATAAGTTTCAGATAGCAACATCCTTTTTATATTTTGCCAACCACACATACGAATGATATTGTAGGATAAATATTTATGACTTTAACCAACTCGCAGGCAATTTTATTGGCTGACGTTAAGAGTACCATGGGTAGTTTTTGAAAGGGATGTGGGGTAGAGAAGAGCTGGTACTGACATAATCAGCTGCAGCAAACCCTGGCGTGCAAGGGTGCAAGACTGCAATAATGTTTACTGTCATATCTGTTAAATGTATCAGTGGAAACAGAGTTCTGGGAAACAAATATTTTACTCAGCAAAACCTACTCTACAATTTGAGAACAGAACATTATATTCAGTATGCATTTATTAAAGGTCTATATAACAGCCATACCTATTTAATTAGGTATGCATTTGCAATGTGAATATATTAGGCTCCAGTTTAAGCATGAAGGAATTTTAATGCACTTACTGGCACATCTCTATTTGTCTTCCTGTTAATCCGTACGTCTACAACGGCACCAAACTCTGCAAAAGAAAAGTACAATATAACGAAACTGAGAATAAGTAGCAAGCAACTTAACAAGGCACCAGCCTACGTGTTATAATTATGAAGTGTCAATCACTCTCATGACAGCGTGTTTGCATGGTCAGCTGATGTCTAAGATGAGTTCACATTGATCCTCCCTACCCTGCCAAACATTGTTTCAAAGACAGTCCATCAAGCAGGAGATACCTGATTGAGACCACATACAAAAAAATCACTTAAAAACTTACTTTTCCACCGAGCTGTGTCAACATAATCAGAGATTGACTTTAGCTATAGTGGTGTGCGTGTGGTAATGTGTACGTGCGCGTGTATGTGTTATGCCCAGAAGTCGCTGATAAGCAGACTACAAAATGGCATGTATTTTATTCTTCTTTCATGTCTTAGTTATTGTATATATATTCCCATTTCTCTAGTTTGAATGCATACTGTGGATATTTCTTCTTTTATTATGACAAAGCATGTCTTCGAACAAATCAAGTAACAAAAGATACTCTGGATAATGTAGCACAACAGTATTTATATTAATTTTGCAGAACAATGGTGACTATAACAAATGTCTGGCGATTCTAGTCTGCAAATAATAATCAACAAAGGATACAGGCTAATTGTAAACCTTTACAGTAGAACAATTGAGAAGAAAAACAGCAGCCCAACTTGCGATAATGTGGTATAAATCATGACTTCAAGAAACATAGTTCATAACTTACTTTCAAAATAACTTATCAATTCAATCTCTGATATGGTGTGTGGTAGATTGCCAACAAACAGCTGCTGGTTGTCCGGATACCGTGACCTCCGGTTCATGTCCTCATCCCCCATTGGTCTACTTCCTCCGTCGCGTTGTTCTCGTCCCCCGCGGTCCATACGTGACGGCCTGACACACAACCACCCATGTGACAACACACCAGACTGCGGACACAACTAGATAAGCTTTGCTTGGAACTCTTTAGTCAACGGTTCATCCCATAATGTTGACTACAGAATTACTTTCAACTTTCCATGCCACACTTTTTGTGAAATACGAGTAAATTAATACTTGTGCACTTTTATCGGCTAATGCTGGCAACTGGAGGTGGGTTTGACAAAACAGGAATGTCAGCATCAACACAGGCCTGAATTGAAATAGCAACAACATGACGTACAGGGCCTTACGCATCTGTATATGTATGCAATTTATGCATATGCCCACCCCATATTGTATGCACACAATTTTTGATAAACAGGGGTCAATGCAGGCAACGGCCCGCAGCATTGGCGCAATATTTGTTACATTGTCCCACCAAAATTGTTTGGAAGCGCCCTTTTTGTAGCACGCGGCACACAGATCGAGTCAACACGCCCTTGCAAAACATAATCTTATATTAAAATGTACAAACATATTTATAATTGTTCAGAAATACCTTATTCTGCAAACACAAACAGAAGTATCTGCTAAGTACAAAGACCAGTAATAATTCTTAACCCCAGAGGTGACCAGAGCCAAAATTTGGCCCTGGTCCCAGCCTCTGTTGTAACAATTCTAATTTCCATCACACAATATAAATGATGTAACAGGCTAATAGCAGTTAAAATCTAGAAGAGTTTAATATTTTTATAGATGCCCAAGACCGTTCTTTTATTTAAATAAACTGAACAATACCATAATTTAATGTTTGGCTGCCGAAAATAAAGAATGCACTCATAGTATAATTGTATAATGTAATTAAATTAGGTAATACAAACTTGGTTCATGTCGCAAGTTTCATCACTAAATAGAAAAATGGTAGGCCTAATAATACACATATACTCATACTAATAATGGTCCATAATTTGATCGTTGGGTTCTGCATTGTCCAAAATGGCCCCTCTCTACCTAGATGAGCCATCTGGATAAACAAAGACAAATGTCCAAACTGTCAAATGCATATGATACATCTGAACACATATCACATCAACAGTACAAACAACTCACCTTGGAGCCCTCTGAGGCTGTGGTCCTGCTGGTCCTGCAGCATTGTCAAGCTTCACTTCTGCCTTCATTGGTGGCGGCTTGGCAGCCATCGTTGGTGCAGACTGTACTTGCGAGGCCATGTTTGAACCACTGTTCTTACTGGCCATATCAGCCCAAGAGAACGGCTTCTTCACCTCAGGTTGAACTGTAATCAGATGTCTCACAAATCAGGGGTAAGTCACAGCATAGAAATATGGATATTACATAAGATCTGTCTAGGATGCCTGAAACAGTGAGCATAATTTTGGTGTTTCCAATTGGTGAATCACATTTGTGGACTACTGAACACTTGTTATAAAAAATCTATAGAACCCACATTTTAGCATCCACTGTTTTACATATCCATTGACTCAAAAGAACGACATTTATTTGGAACAGACTAACTACGATCCAACATGTTCCTTACAGCAAGATTAAAACTGAAGATAACATAACGACAATAAAAATGGCCTTGATGTTTGCTTGTAAACATGTAACTGCACAACTCCAAAATGTCACACAATAAATTACTACTACGGCTCTTATTGCTCCACTTGGATGAACCTTATACGTAAATGTTTACCTGGTTGCTCATGCTGTGGCTCCGGCTCTGGAGTCTTCTCTGGCTCCTGTGGCTCCAACATTACTGGTGGCTGCTCCTGCACCTCTGGCTGCTCCATGGCCTTCTCCGTGTCAACAGACGACGGAGCACTGACTGGCTCCACTGGCTCCTCCGTATGCACATTGCCATTGCTACAACAAACAAACAGTCCTTTATAACACTGGTTCTTGTAACACATTATCTTGCTTTTTTCTATTTCAGTTAATGTCACTGTAAAACGTCCTTGCACGTCAGATGTGGTGAATACACAATACCCCTGGTAGATATTCTACACAAAGTGCACAACTCTGCTGAATAATCCCTGAATTAGTTGTATAGTTGTACTCTGTGATAACATATCTGTACATTGCCATAGGAACCACGGCAATGTCATCATGTACAGATCATTCCCTCAGTTCATGAAATCTCGATAAAATGTATTTAAAGTTACCAGTATACAATAACAAGTGAGCAGTACCATGCATTCAAATAATTACCTCTATTTCCCAAACATTACTAGTCTGGCAGAAACACAAATCTCTAAAAAATTATATTATCTGATTTTGATAAACAAATGGTGATAATGAATTGATCTAGGCTGGACTAACAGCCAAGTAAATGTCCAAGGTCCACCTCAGTGGACCTTGGACAAGTACCTACAAAGAATGATAATAACTCCAAAATATGTCAATGAATGATTTCAAAGAAAAATCTTGGACAACTGATATAGTTGAAGACTGATGTGACATGTGTGAACATCATGGTTTATTCAGTTGGCAATACTTTTGCCTTTGATCAGTTGATGCTTACCTCATTGGCTGCACTTCTTGTTGCTCATAGAATGGGGAAACACTAGGTTCGGATACAACTTCTGGTTGTGATCCTGTGTCCACATTGTCAGGCTCAGAGTCTGCAAATCAACACTTGCATTACTTTCAACACCAGTGTGTACCAGATACATTGGCATCAAACTTATGTATATTTTATGCCAAGTCCATTTTCTATATAGTTTGTGTGCACAATGTTGCATTCATAACATGTACAGAATAACACCATTGTAAGCGTGGTGGCTTTGGTTTCTAGCCAGGTTGCCCATATTATGTTGTTTTTAGGATCTTATTTTCTTTCTATGTGAACACACAGAACTAGTCAGAGTGTACAATTCCACAGCAAGTGCCAAATGTACATGGCCGTAGCATTCAGAAGTTTCAATCCAAAGAAAGTCTGGATTAAATCCAAAATGAGCAACTATCAGCATTAAGCAAAATCTCTTATTCAAATAAAATAAATGTTTAATGACAATAATGCTGAATAACTTTCAGTCATCACAACGATATGGAACATACGTCCATATATGTTCCTGCCTTATCCCATCAAGACAATTAACTTGCTATATAATCTGTCTAATTCCCTATCCTTTAATATACAACTCTATTTCATACCAAATTTTATCCACGACTCACCCACAGTTTCATCCTGGATCTCAGTCTCATTGTCGTTATCATGGAAGACCTCATCCTGGTAGCGAAATATGTCATTGTGCACGTAGTATTTCTTTGGCGACTGAGGTGCCAACACAAACGTCTGCATGAAGCGACGCATGGGTTGTCCGTTGTTTGACAACTCCCCCGTAACCTACAGGCAGGATATGCCAACAGCTCATTTATGCAGACATTTAAACTCATCAGTATTACTAATCAGTAATAATAATAACAGCAAATGTTATCAAAAATTGGTGACCATATCAAACAGTCACATTGACCAACTAAACATTATCGTAATAGTACTAATTCTTGCATAAATATACTGCAATATTTTAAGCCTATGGCATTACATCTAATTGAAATTGTTAAACTAAAACTGACTTGTATGCTTATTCACCTTAATATTTACAATATTACCCCGAGCTTACCTGCACGACAACTGCATTTCCCACCGTAGCCTGGCTGTCTACCTGGCGAATCTTTGCATGGCAGTCATTGAAGTTCAGAGAAATTATTTTCTTATTAATCTCCTGCAAACAGAGCACCATAGCACTTCTTATGGTCGCACCTTCAATTTCTCTATCAGAAAATAAGAATGATATAATAAAATAAAAATCTTTATAAGTACACTCAATTGCCACATCAGATAGTGTTGAGGTCAGTTCCGCCTGGGATATCTATCAGAACCAATCACCAAAAGGTGAAACGTGAATGCTAAGATAACTGAACATTGATATTTTAGAACCACTTCATTTTCTAGCCAAAGTATAGGGAGTACAGGGACACCTAGATGATCAGGAACAGTTTATCCTCATTTTATCAATTGCAAATTATGTTCCAGTGTTCAATGACTGTTGAGGATTGTGTATCTGTCTGGGTATGGACTAATAAATTTCCTATGCTTGAACTTGTGTCAACCACCGCTTTCTATAATTGGCACACAACGTGAATATGCACACGTACCGACTGTCCCCTAACAGGGGGCTGCTCCTCACCAGGCTTCTCCACACCTCCATGCACAAAACTGGAATCGTGACTGTAGAACCTGCAGAGCAAAGTATACCAACTTCAAAACAGATGCACATAGCGATTTTTTATTTAGTGAAAAACACTTCAGTATAGCATTATGACAAGACTTAAGTTTTACAGAACATGTATTAAAGTATACCTGTGCAGGTAATCCGGGGCCTCGTGAAGGAGGGTGTAATACTGGCGGACAAACTCACGACCAACACACTGTGGGCTAGGTGTTTCCATGACCATGACGTTGACAACTTCTTGGAAATCTGAAACATTATAAATCATACTTTAGGCCATTGTTTTCCCGAGTAATATGCGAATCCATATCTGTATCACACACACCTTACATTTTAGTAAACAAGTGCAATTTGTGCTAGCAGTGGAAAAGGTTGAAATTGTATTTATTTACTTCGCTTTGTCAAAATCAATCATAATTTGTCTTGAATCTGGATGTAGTACAAAACATCTATTCAGAATTTCATTTGTGCACTGAGAAGGTCAGTTATTTGATCAGTTAAAGTTTGATACTTACTAGAAAACGCATTAACTGACTGTTGGTGATGCACTGAAATATTGGTAGTAAAGCATGCATTAGATTTGGAAAGGTAAAGTTGTAAGTTTATTCCCAGTTTGTATAGTAAAACAATGTCTAGGCCAGTTGGTCACCGAATATTCAGGTGCTTAACACCACTAATAGTTTGTTGATCATCTGCTTGTGGACACAGCAGGCTATACAAAGCAGAAAAACTTACAGAACAATGGAAGAGCATGTCTAGAGAGTTCAATCAAATTATTTTGCACATGTTATCACTGATAATGTTTCATTAAAAACTTGACTCGTCAGTCTGTTATTGTCACCATCGCGTAGATTTATTATTAAAATAAGGCCAGTTAAAATAATGTCGACTGCTCATAATCATAATAATAGTAATATTAGCACAATGTGAATGTTAACAAGTGGTGACACAAAAATCTGACATGTCATAGGTAAGACAGTACCGAATAATGTCTACTTGTAAAATCCACATTAAGCGCCAAAACATATTTATTTTACAGTGTCAACTGAATATAACAATAAACTAAGGCCACAAATGAAAAGCAAACCAAAACCGGCTTTAAAATATTTTTGACGCAATCAAAATTAGGTCTCTTTTCGTATGGAAACGTCAATTTCGTAGCTTTATATTCTTTGTATTTGGCATTACACCAACAAGAAACATCACAGCAAATACACATCAAAAATGAACTGCGTTACTACACAAATACACACTTTTATTCACACATAACCACAATTTCACTTTCTTCGCAGTCGACAAATGCCGAACTGAGGACACTCACACATGTTCGCAGGACACGATTTTTGCATTGTTAACTGGAAATGAAACGTTTCTTTTATCATGACCTACCTTAGATGAATTTTAGTGGACTCTGCCTTCTAAATACACTATATATACATTAGAAAGTGAAGTATTTTATGCTAGAAGTGGAATTATAATATAAGTAATGCTTCCCAACTTCCACAGCACATGCACCTTGCGCAGAATTGATGTTAATTAACCCGATTTTGCGCACCGGGAGGAATGCCGTGTTGTAGAATATGTGGCCCCCACACCTTCTTCAACCCGTAAATTCATCTTATATATAATGTGTTTATCAAACTTCTTCATTGTAGCGGAGCTATATCTTGTATGTATTTTATGTGAAGAATAGCTAAGTAATGCATAAATTAATTTTTACAGCAGCTAAGTGGGAAATATGATGTAAAATTCATATTGATTGATGCGCTATGAGGCCTATCACATGGCCGCATCCGTTTCACACAACCGCGCAACGTCTTATACTTATTAGTATTTCCTCATTTATTTTCATATAAGTAATTATATATGTCACACAAAAATACCAAAAAAATTCCGGATAAGTTGAACTATTTAATAGCTACTAAATAAGTGCAACGGAAACTCGCGGGAAACGGGTGTCGCTTCTGAGTTTGCGCACAGCCAGTTGTCAATGGCAACCATGCGAAGCTGCAGAATGTGGTGTGCAGCCAAAACAAGCAAACACCGGTTGCCAGCTGAGGCTGTTTGTTGGTGGGAAAGTTAAAGCTGTCATAAATTGAGCAGAAGTGACCATTGTATGACAAGTTGCAATAAGATCCCACAATGACGGAAGCATATCATTATGAAGCCTTACGGAAAGCTCGAATTCTGCAGCGCAAGAGAGAAGGTCAATCGGCAATGGCAAGAGTAGAGGCAAACTGGCAGGTGCGAATACATTTTGTTTAGACTTATGCTGTTGAACTCAAACAACCTATACGGTTGAATAGCCTGGGCGACTATTCTTCCAGATACGGACGAAAAGCCCATCATCGCCCACCGGTATACGCAATTTGACCAGATACAAATATTTAATAATTTTTTAACGCATAATTAATCTCTTAATTTTTAATATATTATGCGGCTATATCATTTGATTATCATATCATCATCATGCGCGCTATTTGACTGAATATGCATGGTTGCATGGATGGCACTGGGCCATTGCAGTAGTGTTTAGCCAAATACGGACAAGTGTAGCTCATTGTCGCATATATATATATCGGCTATATATATATACACTGGCAGCTAGGATAACATACACAGCCAAGGCCACAACAGATTAAATATATACTTGACCGGTTATATCTTCTTATATATTATATATATATATATTCTGGAAATCCCTATTCAGGGCAACTATCACAGTATATATGTATATATATATATATATATATATATATATATTATATATATATATATATATATATATATATATATATATATAATATATATATATATATATATGGTTATGACAAACTCACTTGAACTACTGCATGCATTCTTATCAATAATTTATCTGTATATATAATGTATCAGAATACATAAAAACTTTCAAGCCTAAAATTAATAATCTATATAAGTACACTTCAGTAAATATAATTATAATGGCTAACTGAACTATTTTTTGAATTCACAGTTAACAAAATGAAATCCCTCTCGCCTGGGTGTTAACTATTTGTCTTATGAGAATTCACATAATTTAAAAAGTACCATAATGGAGATGGGCTATATTCTACATGTATTGTGGTACTAGTGTGTTTTTGATGACAAAACTATTAACTTTACATCCAACTCAATTGAGATAACTTTGACACATGATACATTATAGGTGCATAATACATGTGTACAGCATATCACTGATAAAATAATACGATGGGTCACTCTCTCTTCACTTATGTGTGTTTCTTTTTTGCATCAGTTTCTATTGTCGCAAAGTCTTTATGCGTTCAAAATTTGTCACGTTCAGCTGTGAGCAACGTTTATAAAGATTGACAAACACATGCATGACCTTCTTTGAATTTCACCAAAATGTTGTGAATTTGAATAAAACTTCACAAGACTAGCCCATGGTATGCATACAAACTTGTGTGTTATCATGTGAAATTGGCATACAAAGGTGTGACTATTATTGCCAACATGTGTGACTAGCAATACTTTTATCCTGCATAAAGCCCTGTTCATCATTCCCTGTTGGCCTGATGCCACTTCTGAGTGTATCAGTTTTCTTTCAGTTTTCAACCGTTGTGTTTTCTCTTCCCTGGGAGTTCTACATGATTACTTATCTGGTGATGCAAATATGTTATGTCAATAAATTATATTATGTGTGTAATCTTGTTGACAACTCAACACTATTTTGTTCTCAGCAGGACTCTAGGTGGCAGCTTTTTATCTGATTACATTTGTCAGTCCTGAAAATAACATTCCATGCACACAGCTTATATGATGACAATAACATCTTCCCTTGTTACTGATGCTCTTCACTATATGCATGTGCACATCAATATATATATATATATATATATATATATATATATATATATATATATATTTTTGAAGTATCCTGAAAAAGCCTGCTTATATATATTTTTTGAAATGGCAAATATGCATGTAGTTCACATGTTGATGCATGACACATATGTCAAATATGTGAATCTCACAAATCCATGAGACGTGGCAGCTCTGATGGTGTGTGCCGCAGGTTTCAACATAATATGTCCTTGACTTCCATTCTCTCATCTTTATTTGTTTTCTAAATATTGGTAGTTGTATGGTCCATTCACATAGTGTAGATTTAACAAGATTTAACAAGATTGCCACCTGGAGATTCAACTCTAGATGGCAGGTGGACTAGGAAGCCATTTGGCTTATCGAGAGTCCAACCTATCTATCTAAGTATACCCCGCCCGTCTTAGGTATATGTCGATTTTATTTTTAAATATATTAACACTCTAGCACCTACACAATCAGCTGTTAATCTGTTCCATTCGTTTACTGTTCTTTGTAAAAATGAAAATTTTCTAATATCCATCTACACTGCTTCTTTGCTAATGTAACTCCTCCTTAGTCCTTCTCTCTTCCTTGACGGGAAAAAAAATATTTCTGTAAATATTTTCTACCTTTCAATATTTTAAACACCTCAATCTGATCTCCCCCAATCTTCTGGTTTCTAGTGTTTTAAAACCCCCGCCATTTCAAAACTAATATTCCTGATTTTTGGGTATCATTTTGGTTCTCTCCTTTGTACTCTTTCTAGCATATCAATATCCTTTTTGGGATATGGCCTCCATGCTTGTAACAATTTCTAAGTGAGGCCTAACTATTTTTTATAAGCGGATTATTAGTTTTTTTTCTTTGTACACTTTTTCCCAATTAATCCAAAATTTTTTCCCTTTTCTGCAATTCCACACTGCTCTGATACCTTCATTACACTAATATTTAAACCCCTAAGCCCTTTTTCCTTTAAGGTAGTTTTAGTACGTATCACCCATTGTATATTGTGCATCTTCATTCCCATGCCCTGTGTAAAATTAATTTCAAAAAAAACCTTTGACTTCTAAACCCATTCATCAACATTAAATCATCTTGTAAATGCTGTCTATCTGCATCATTTTTAAATTTTTCCCAAAAATTTTTTGTGTCGTCCCCAAACTTCAACACCTTGTTGTTATGTCATCACCCAAATCATTGATATATATTAAGAAAAAAATAGGCCCCATTTCGCCCCTTTGGGTCTCCATAAAACCGCTTTCAGTTTGAAACCCCCCCATCAACTACTACTCTTTTCTTCTATCAATAAGCCATTTTTTTTCCCAGTTGATCATTCCATTTCCTATGCCATGGGCCCTTTTATTTTAAAGTAGTCTTTGGTGTGGCACTTTGTAAAAGGCTTTTTTAAAATCTAAGTAGATTATATCTACTGGTGACCCCTCATCTAGCCACTTTGTGACATTTTCCCAAAAAACATAACATATTTTTAAGCATATTTTTTAAAAACCCATGTTGAGAGGGGTTTATCAATTTATTTTTAACAAAAAATAAACCAGGTGATTTTTAATTAGTCTTTCTAATAGTTTGCAAATCACCGTGTTAAACCACTGGCTATAGTTCTCTGCTTGTTTCTCGAACCTTTTTTAAATAATGGTATAATGTTTGCTTCTTTCCATTCTAACGGAACTATTCCTCCTCTAATGACAAATTAACACTTTTCAAGCGGGATGCTGATTTGTTCTACAAATTCCCAAAATAATTTGGGAGGGAAACCCCTCCACTCCAATTTATTATCCTTATTTTTTACGCTCCCTTTTGGGGTTACAATTAGTTGTCCCTTTGTCAAACTCTTCCCCTTTGAACTTAGTTCTTTTGGGAATATCTAAAATTTTCCCTGGTAAACAGAACTAAAGTACTCAAGTTTTTTTCCTTAAAAACCCTCTGTTATTATGTTTCCTCACTACCTTCTGAGGCCGACCTTATCCTGAACTTTCTGTTTACTTAACATACGCATAAAAACTCTTGCTGTCATGTTTTATATTAAAAACTATTTTTTTTTGTACTTCTCTTTGAATTTCTAATTTTACTGTAGCTTGTTTAAATGCTTCTTTATAAATGCTATAGTCTTCTTCACTTCCAGTATGACATATCTCTTCCACATCATTTGCTTGTACTTGATTTTTCTAATGGCTTCCTTCGATAAGTGTTTCTTCTTTGACCGTTTCCCCTGTTTTTTCAATGAAACAAATTTGTCAACGACGCAGTCAATTTCACTCTTTAAAATATTCCAGTTCCTTTCTATCACTGTTTTAAGTGTGGTATTCTGTGCAGGCTTTTGTTAATTCTAGTGTTTACTGTGTACGTCGCTGTGTGTCCAAACTATTAAAGTTACACTGACTTAACATTTGACTTCAGTGTTAACTAGTTCACTTTTATGATTGACATTCCACTATAGTGGTGATCAACGAAGAGCAATATTGTAATTTTGTTGTGCTCAACATGACATGCTACTCGACTTAACTAGTGACTTGAAAGAATTCTCTGGAATTATTACACATTATTCCAGTGTTAATAATACATAAAAGTACTTCGACACGCCTCCAGTGCATCAATATTTTAGCATCAAGAATCTTGCATGGGAACACATGTATGTATGGCCAGATAATTTATTTATTGCCAACATTTAGTCTATATACATGTATGTGTGATCGCATACAGGTGAAACAGTGCATGGTATTGTTAGTCAATATCAGTTACATTCACTAGGCACACGTGCTAGCTTGCCAGGACGCAGCCTCTAGAGAGAACGATGGTTGCAAACGGCCACCGCACATTCCATCCCTACAGGAGGTAGGCCTCACAGCCTCTCACTAATGTATTTGTGTACAGTAACTCAGCATGGTAATAGTATAGCAATCCTTGACTCAACCATACAGCACACGTACATGCACCGCTTGTCTTGAGCATACACATTATATTACATTTTATGCATGCATTACACAAACAAATACAGATACACACTAAGCACATCACATGTACAGTTATTTTGTACACCATACATACTTATGTGTATGAAAATATATGAACATTACGTATGGTGCAGTCTTTATGTGCATGACTTAAGGACTATAAATATGTGTACATCATCCATGACTTCCTAAAAATAAGTACATACAACCAGACTTAACCAGTATACATCAGAGATGGAGTAATCGTACTCGTGTACTTGTACTCGTACTCGTACTCGAGTACGAGTACTTTTTGAGTACTCATACTCGAGTATGAAGGAAAGTAATCGTACTCGTACTCGAGTACATTACCAAAGTAATCGTACTCACGATTACTTCTCACGATTACATTTTTTTCATATGAACAGTTGCAAGCAAATATATTAGACAGATAAAAATGGCAATATTAGAAGTAATCTAATAAATGTAATAATAATCAAGGTATTCATTTTCTATTACTGTTGAGCATTTCAGTTAAATAAATATTCAGTCAGATTTCTCTAATAATACCTTCTTTTCCCAGAGAAACAACATCTCACCCTCCTGCTTAGTACAAAGTACAAGTTATATTGTGACAGTCCCTGGGAAGCACTGCAGGAGATAAGCATCCCCTAACATCTTGCTTTGTAATTTTAGAAGCCAGGCCTCAGCCCCCACCTGTACTGTTTGCTCTGTCAGTATAGTGTGGATGACTGGTCATATTTCCAACATCCAGAATCCTGACTGGGTCTGGGCGGTTAGCTGCTAAATCCCTGTCTATTATGTTTAATTAAGTGCAAACTGTAAACCAGACATGGGGTCAAATACATTGAAATGTATTTAAATACAAATAGTCTTGAGGGATTACAAATACTTTTTAAATATAAATGTATTTAAATATGAATACATTGAAAAGTATTTCAAATACTTGTTCATATATTTTTCAAATACTTTTCATTTTGTATTACTATGTAGGTAAAAGAAAAGCAACACATATATTGAGACATCTAGTTTATAGGCATAATTAGTGTTTTGCACATATGATGACAGGCAGACGAGTGCTAGGGAGTATTGTTATTGCTAACTGCATCACAGTGACAACTGACTGAAAGAGGGAAAGGCCAAAATATATTGTTTGTATGTTAAGCCAGGAGGTCCATAATAATATAACGCTTATGTTGCCCTCAGAAGAGACACTGCTAATCATTGCTAGGATGTTGTGAGGAAGGCTCAACTTCAAAGTCAGCCAGGAAACCAGAATAACCTGGTGCCAAATTGAACTCTGACTAAAGAACAAAAGGGGATATTGACCTATGGTCACTGTTAGGTCCATCCTCTGGCTCTGAGCAAACACAAGTTGTGGTCACTGCAGGGCCAGGGGGAAGCCTGCTGTTAAGTGTCTTCATCAGTAATTAGCACTGTTGGGTGAAGTTGCAGTGCATTAAGGTAATCAGTTTGGCAGGCATTACATGTGACAGTAAAAAAGAAATGTTGATACTGACAATGTATTTCAAAAAAATATTTGAACAAGTCAAATACTTTAGGAAAGTATTTAAATACAAATACTTTTAATTCCTAAACATCAAATACAAATATTTGAAAAAGTATTTAAATACTTTCAAATACAAATGTATTTGACCCCATGTCTGGACCCATCTGATATACTACTCTTTTGAATATGCCCCCCTGGTTTTGAAGTGTTGTTATTGTAATGTATTTGATCATGTGTATTTGAAAATTTTAAATGCCTCCTATTTGTATTTGATTCAGAAACCATAAATTAAATTATTAATCCAGCATTAAATGATTCATCCAATACCTGAGAAAGTCGTCTAATTATTAATAACAATAACACCTGGATAGTGGATAGCAGTAATCAGAACATTAGTGACACAACAACAGGGATTCCATGAAAGTCGCCTTTATGTTAGAAACAGGATATTCATTAAAGTAATCATGAAAGTAATCATGCTTATATTCTAAAGTAATCGTACTCGTACTCGAGTATATTGTAAAGTAATCGTACTCGTACTTGAGTACATTTGTTTTCTGAGTACTCATACTCGTACTCATGCATGTTCAAAGTAATCGTACTCGTACTCGAGTACATTTGTATTGTACTCACTCCATCTCTGGTATACATTACACATACACACACACACTCCCCCACACATACACACATTTACTCTCGATCACATGCACACACTATACACAATTTCTCACACATGCAATATGCACATACACACACACCATACACATAGGCACACATACACGCTAAATGCTGGTCACAGTGTTAATGCCCAATGGTCATAAATCTATGGACACATCATTACATCATGAAAAACTTATAATTACACCTTTCTACACAGTTTATCCAAAAGCAAGCGCATCCAAAACAAATTCCATATTGTGGTGATTATAACTGGCCCTGTGAACCCAATGTCATGGATAGGCAGGTGAGTGGCACATAGAAGACAGACACCTGAATTACCATGGCAGACACACATCCACTCAGACACAGACAGACATACCGATTGCCGACTGTGAAAGACTGGTTGAGAATTGGTCTGTCAGACAAATATACAGTTTTCCCAGCATGCAATATACATATTAGGTGCCAGACATCACTGGATAGAGAAACCCGATAAATCATAATATCAAAGATAGTCATACAGATGAACTGCACCTGTTGGTAAAATACCTATGCCTCTGCAGACTACAGGGAGTTGTTACTTTATCTATGCCGTATCAGGGTTGCCACTGCTTAAGGTAATATTGCAATAGTTACATGATTATACAGTGCAAATTATATTAGCAGAGACATTTTAATATAATTAAGCAAAAAATAGAACAGTATGATTGACTCGGACATAGATTAGATTTGTTATTTACCAGTGCTTCCACAAAATACAGGTTAATGTATAAATTGTATGCAGTTCTGCAGCAAATGTTGAACAAACAACAAACTGATATACGTGCTGGTGTAGTTTGGAACATTTTCTTGAAAGTTGCTATTGTGTACTGGTAGATGTGATACCTTTATGCTGTACTTTTAACAATATTAAAATTATATTCTTGATGATCAGAATTATCTGTCTCTCTCAAAGTTTACAAGAGAATCTCCACCAGAAGAGGCAGAAAGAGAGATATTTAGGCCTTCAGATTCGGTATGGATGAATATCACATGTATTGCAACTGACTAAGTGGCACATGAATATGTGTAGACACACTGCTTGGGTGATGACACAAGCGTGTGTTTGATTGACTGAGACATGGATGTGTAAAAGTTATTTCACAAGAGTTTGTGTTTGATTGACTGAGACATGGATGTGTAAATGTTATTTCACAAGAGTCTGTGTTTGATTGACTGAGACATGGATGTGTAAAAGTTATTTCACAAGAGTCTGTGTTTGATTTACTGAGACATGGATGTGTAAACGTTATTTCATAAGAGTCTGTATTTGATTAACTGAGACATGGATGTGTAAAAGTTATTTCACAGGAGTCTGTGTTTTTGATTTACTGAGACATGGATGTGTAAATGTTATTTCACAAGAGTCTGTGTTTGATTGACTGAGACATGGATGTGTACAAGTTATTTCACAGGAGTCTGTGTTTGATTGACTGAGACATGGATGTGTAAAATTTATTTCACAAGAGTCTGTGTTTGATTGACTGAGACATGGATGTGTACAAGTTATTTCACAGGAGTCTGTATTTGATTGACTGAGACATGGATGTGTAAAAGTTATTTCACAAGAGTCTGTGTTTGATTGACTGAGACATGGATGTGTAAAAGTTATTTCACAAGAGTGTGTTTGATTGACTCGGACATAGATGTGTACACGTTATTTCACAGGAGGCTGTGTTTGATTGACTGAGACATGGATGTGTAAATGTTATTTCACAAGAGTCTGTGTTTGATTGACTGAGACATGGATGTGTAAAATTTATTTCACAAGAGTCTGTGTTTGATTGACTGAGACATGGATGTGTACAAGTTATTTCACAGGAGTCTGTATTTGATTGACTGAGACATGGATGTGTAAAAGTTATTTCACAAGAGTCTGTGTTTGATTGACTGAGACATGGATGTGTAAAAGTTATTTCACAAGAGTGTGTTTGATTGACTCGGACATAGATGTGTACACGTTATTTCACAGGAGGCTGTGTTTGATTGACTGAGACGTGGATATGTAGAAACTATTACATGGATGTGTACATGTTATTACATGGAACTCTGTGTTTGATTGACTGAAATGTGTACAAGTTATTTCGCAGGATTCTGTGTATGATTGACTGAGACATGGATATATATATATATATATATATATATATATATATATATATATATATATATATATATATATAGTTATTAATTAATCCTTGTTTAGGACACATAGACTAAGATATGAATGTATACAAGTTGCTGTGTGTGGAGTCTGTGTTTAGTAGACTGAGACAGATGTTTATATTCTCTGTGGTGTAGTTATATAACATTGTAAGAATATATGGATACTTCATATATGAGATTATCTCTAATGTTAATAGTTAGTTTAATACAATAAGCCAGCACTCTCATTACAAGAGATGATAAATAGAACTCAGAATGATTGCTTTACTTTTACAATACACTATACTTAAATTACAGTTGTGTGCCAGATTAGTTTATTATGATGGCAAAGGCAACAAGAAGCAGACAGATTACTGGTACATGTAACAGGATCTGATAACAAGAATTTTGGATTATAGATGGTCTCCCCATGTAATTGAACCAGTGACTGGATATATTGGATTTTGTATAGTTTTTATGTTGCTGGCATAGTTCAACAATTCCCTAATATATCTTTATAACCATGGTCATGCACCTTAGCTGGTATGTGCATGTCTGTTGACAACTTTGTTACTGCTAACTGAGTTATAAAATTGACCATTCCTTTTGTCGTAGTGTGTGATTGAGCTTGGTTTCTGATGTATAGGCACAATCGATGTTACTGTGTTATTGTATCGGCTCTATGGAAATAAGTTAGGTAAACATGAAAGGAGACAGATACTTGTTACATTTGGAATTAGTTGTTCTATGCGAGGGACAGGATTTGCGTGTTGGAGATTTGGAACTATGTCATCTTTTATCTTGTAAGTTTTCACATTATTGCATTTGGGACTAAATTATTAGATGTCCAATTTCATGATAATGCAAATGTTTGGAACTTGGATCGCATATCAGTGCACATGATTTTGTGAATATTCACAAAAATTGCATGGCCAGGCATGGCTTTATGTGGAGAGTGTCTTTTGTCTTATGCAAAGATGGGTTGCTCAGAGAACTACTTTGGTATATGTTAAGTTTAAAATTTCAGTAAAGGAATATTTAAATTAGTTAAGTCACTAGTTGTAGGCTGAATGTATTTGTTGCATGTAATGCATGTATCCAGATTTTACATTGGAAATATATGGTTATTTCTATAAAACATGCTGATTTTGTTGCATCTTTATTAATCAGTAAGTAATTTATTTAAATAATCTGATGTTGATGAATTAAATGCTTTCATAAAGTAAATTGCATATGTGTACGTCAGTTTTAGTAAGGATGTGTCATACTAGATTAAAAGCAAAACAACTATTGGGTGGATGGAAGCAAATAAGACACACAGGCATCACATTTGTGACTTTAAAGTGACCATGTCTCTGTTACTTGGAATGTTTATTGTTTCAATTTAATGATATAGTTAATGTTGTTTTAAGAGCATAATACTTAAAAATGAGGACTCTTATCACAGATGAACATTTGACTAATTACTGTCCCTGTGTTCTTCAGCATCCTGGGCCCCAGAATGACAAGTACTTCCCGCCAGTTGACAGGTTTGTATTGTTTTTCATTTCTTCCTCCTAGTTTTGTCTGTGCAGATTTAAAGTGCCACTGTATTGCTATGTAAGTATCGGACAATAGAAGGCTTTAGTCATCAGTGATATGTTTGCTTGAAAGGAAAAGACAACCAATAGTTAATACACTGTGCCCCTGTCATTGTCAAATGCGCTAACTTGTAGTTCAAGAATGTCTGATGACATATTTCTTTCCAGAGTGACTTGTAGCTATCCTCTTTGCACCAAGACTTGTTGGAAGGAGTTAACGTTAATTTGTATAATAGATTTTTATATACATACATACATATTAAGTTTCATTCTTCTGTCTAACAGGTTTTGTTCGTAGCATTTGCCAGAAGGTGTTGCATGCACACTCTGTGTTACCAGAAGTTTGATGTGCAAACAGGGTTGCCTAGTCTAACAGTAACACACAGTATGGAGCAAGAACAATTGGCCAGTGACAGACTTAATTGTCTTACTGGAAGTTATAAGCATGCAGTATTGTATACATATGGCCCTACTACAAAACTACTGGATTCAAATTGCCAGTCATATTTCTGTAATTGCAGTTGTCAATCTAGAACATTAGTGGTATAAAGTAACGCCTAGCAGACCCCAGCTTGGGTGGATTCAAGCCGTCCCTTCTCCAGATGTACAGCGTTTGATTGGGTGGAGGGAGCTGGAATGTACACCTCTTTTTTTCAGCTTCTCCCCAACTGAATTTAAATCACCAAGACCCCAAAGCCAAGGGTTTAATGTTGATGATGCCCGTAACCGCTATATGCGCACACCGACTGATGGCAAACCTTTGACTCCAATGTTCATCCCCGATACACCAACAGCCAGCCCACCGCCGGCGTATTTAGACGGCACTGTTCCTTCCCCGTCGCCAGAATCCGCTCCGATGGTTTCTATGACCACGGACCACGGGCCTAACATAACCTCAGAGCTCCGGCCTATTGATGATGACTTTGACCTCTTTGACATTGCACAATTTTAAAGCAGACAGTCAGGTAAACAAGTGATGTATTCTCTATCTCTCTGTGTGCTGCGTGTTCACAGCCTGCTTCTTTGTCTGCACAGATCGTCTTGTAAATACATACCACTTGTAGCATAGCTAACACCTGTGCATTCGCTCTGCAGAATGCATATATTTGACCCAAGTTTACTGTTCCTTTAAAGTGTGCAAATTTAGCTTGCTGGCTTGATGACATCTTTCCAAAGCTGAACACTGGTCTGTTTCTTTTGAAATTTTTGAGTTATTTTTTGTTTGTATTATGAGGTTTTCTCTTTTGGATTTTCAGTTTCTCTTGCTGTGGCCACCAGTCACTGCTTCAAATATGGCTGCTGCTGCTTGCATTTGTTGGAATTCTTGTATTTCTGATGTTTTAATGTCATAAAATGTTTGCATGGGATGATTCCCCACAGCACAAAACCTGCTGAAGAGATGTAAGATTCTTGGAAGCTTATGTCTGCATGGTGTTCTACTAACTGATAACCTACTACAGTTATAATATTTGACTGTCAGAGCAGATGTAGCATTTGATGACTAAAGCCTCCTAAATCCATTGTAGTGTGTCTAGAAAAGACACGTACAGTGTAGCAAAATAAAATTAATTCTAACTTCCGTCTAACATAGTCTGCCGAATGATGTTTGTTGTTGACATCACTTTGCCAGAACAAACCTTCAATAATATATAACCTGCTGCTCCTTCATTCATTGCTAATTACTTATCTTGATTAATTAAGTTTTGTGCAGATTTGGCTGCAGTATAACCATTAAAGCTAACTGCTATGTGTCAGATTATGTCATAAAATTGTTGTTTTGCTGTAGTGATAGCAATTTAAGATGCGTCGTTACATGTTGTACATTATTAGAAAGTTTGAGTCCACTGTTCGCAATAACTATGTGAAAACAGGCACTGTATATGCATGCATGCGATATTCGCTAGCTCTATTTATTTATAATTTCAACTTATCATTTATTCTTTGTACATTTGATATAGTTTGCCGAGTTTAAACAGTTTGAACTACCTGGTAGTCTGGATGCATGAATACACTGTGCATTGTGTGACAATACATTATTACATTGTTTTAATATATCATGTTTGTATGAAATGCTAAAGGCAGTTTCCTATTAATCTGTTCCTGCAGGTTTAGATGGCATGTTGAGACCAGGTACTTGTCAGTGTTCTTCATTCCAGTGTTTTGTCCAACTGTCGCAAGAATCACGTGATCGTGTGCTTATCATAATGTTGTGTACCAGGCGGCCAGGCCGACTATAATAGTGTTGTCTAACACAAACGTGGAGCAACCCAGTGTATATAGATTTATGTAAAGGTGGTGGGTTGTTCTGCAGAATGTGCATTGGGTTACAACAAGTGTGATATGTACATTGTGTTTGCCTACACTGCCAAAATGTGGAAGTAACACATCTGTTACAAGTGTTCTCAACACAGCTTTTGTGGAAGTCAATAGGGGAACTAACCAAATGTGTAATAACCATTGTTAGATGTGTTGTAACAAAAAAATCAACTGTGAAGTCTCAATAATACTAGTTATACAATGCTATTATAGGTATCATTAAATCAACACATTTTTTCTGGTAATATTTTTATGGCAAAACACCCATATGCAAATATGCGTTTCTTACAGATGTCAGAGATATATTTTTTTATTATGTAGTATCACATTTTCTCTCTCTATTGCAGACCACAATTGGAGCAATTTCGGGTGAATGTTGAGGGCTTCAAAAATCGTTATCGTGACAGAGACAATTATTTTCCGCACTGTGATCAGTCTTACGCAGTCATGTATCCCGAGAGTGACAATAGTGATTACGTGTCAGACCCAAATGTAGTGAACAGAAGATACAATGTGTCAGTGTCAAGATACGAAGCCAGAAAACATGTTAATGGATCCTTTAACCAGGATGTCCTTGTTGATGTATTGCCATGTGACCCAGAGACAATGGCTGGGGAATGAGGTAAACGAGAATTGTTAACGCGTTATTGCGACCATAACTTGAAGAAATTTCTGAAAAGAAACCTATAGAAGCATGTTCCCTTTACATCGGAATCAGTCAGTTGGATAACAAATAATTATTCAGCAGGTTATGAACTGCTTCTGAAGAGAACCTCTACAAACAGGTTCTTAGTAGTAGTCATGTTTGGTGTGAAACTGAAAGCATGTATATTTTCAAAGGACATGTTGTAAATATCCGAGCTGTTGATATTGGAATTATCGTTCACCACGTTGTTGTTAAATGGCACAAACAACATGAAAACATTACTATGCATGGTGATGACTGTGTAAGATATCTGGTGAATTCACACGCTGAAATGTTGATCAATTAATACTGTACAGTTGTGGCTGGCTGTTTCAACAAACCTTACTCGAATGGCTTGGCATGGCTGTCAAGCATTTGCTGTGGACTTTTTCCGTCGTGTGGAGTGATGCTGTGTTTATTTTAATATGATATTCAACTTACCCGGCACGTCATTGTTCAGTAGGTAGGTTAATTACAATAAATTATCATGTCATTGTATCAGAACGCCTAAGAAAACATGTAACTTCATTGCACATGTTAGTTGAGAACTATGGTATTATATTATTGGAGTCTACTGAATAGGAGCACAGAGACATATGTTATGTAATATGTTAAATATGTAATATGTTAATTTTGTTTAATGTTGTGTGCTAGCTTTGAAGCAACACGAATTATATATTATACATTACATTTTGATACATCATACTTTAGCTATCATATGGTATTAACGAACACACACGTTGTGTATACACAGCGTGTGTGCTTATTTCAACAATCATTATAATGATTGTTGAAATAAGCACGACAGTCTTAACGTACACACTAACGTAGACAGTCGTACAGCACAGACAGAGACGTGTGCTTGATCGCTCGGGTGGAAGGAAGCCATGTGGCATGTCGTGTCTTGCAGACTGCCCGTGACCCGAGCCAAGGTGTACTACGAACGGTACACCCCACGGTGCTGCCAGATGCTGCGCCGTGACCGTGTCTACCCCAGTCTGCACCCCGACGACATCTGTACCCTCGACATTGACTGCTGGGTCTTCCATAGCGCTCGCAATAACGACCGACTGCGCCATGGATACTGATGGAATGTATCTCTTGAACACGGCGTCTCCTGTAGCACCGCTGCATCGGTCCGCTGTGTGTTTGCTCGACAGACGTGGATTGTTTTTGGATTTGTTTGATTAACTTGTGTGTTGTATCGTGTAACTGCACGGCATTCCGTGGTGTACATTGGTTAATAAATATCCTGTTCTACAAATGGTGTCCTTGTGTTCTATGTGTGGATGCGTATACAAACATGGGTGCAGTAACTGTCCAAGCCAGTCTGTGGCTGTCTTTTGCTGGGTTTCGCTTGCTATTAAATTCGAATTCCTTTTTATGCCGACTATAGTTTAAAGCGACGGTGCCAGCTCCCAAGTTTTGTTTTTTTCATTTAATGTGTTCTTATAACTACACCATGCATGTTGAAGGTTTACTGGCTGCCAATTTCGGTTTAGTTACGTTATTATGCTCGGAACAATGTTTGCACTTTTGACTTCTCGTTACAAATTACTGTTCGGCCAATTCTGGGCAGAGGACCAAGCTAGCACCCTCGCCTTAAACAACGTCGTAGATGTATTGTGGTTCTTCAAACAAGTGCCATTGGCCACTTTCCACAAGGGCCAAGTAATGTGTCTATTGTTGACCACTTAACATGTTGTCGTACGTGTGTAGCGCTTTTGCAGTCGATTGGTGCTTGTGTTCTAGGATGGGGACGGCGGAGGAACAACGCCTCAAGTTCAATGTGCGCGGCCTGCGCAGACATCGTAGCATGGACAATTCCACTGTAGATGGCGTGGCGGAGGCGATGCGATACAAAGACGCCATGACACCAGCAGACGGACGTCTTTCTAAAATGAATGCTTCATCCGTTAAAGTGTAGTCATTTTGTTTCTGAAACGCCGTGTCCCATGCGCGTCTGCATATAGTCTACCTGACGACTGCTGGCCTGGCTTTCTCGCTTGTAGCACTGCAAGTTCGGCGCGACTTGTTCTATTCGGCGTTGTGCTTCTATCGTAGTCGTACTAAACCAGTGTGTGATGTTGCTACCGTATCGCGTTGTATTTAAGGTGCGCTTGAAATTATAATGACAAATAACGCTTTACGTGTGATTTGCTTTAGTTGGACTCAGTAAGGTTTATTGCACGACGACTCGCTAAACGGTTGCATTGTTTCAGTGCCATTTATAACTTCGCACGCGCTGTATACTAACCGTCTGACCAACAGAGGTTTCACCACCATTACTAATACCACTTCTGATTTTAGGTATCATCCACTAAACCGTTTGTTGGCTTGTGTAGACCGCATGCAGTAGTTGTGGGTAATGCACACCATCCAACGGCACCAGCAAATGCAGTATTATTATAATTAAATAATTTACTCTAAATTTATAACGATTAACGATAATCGCTCGAGTTTTCGAGTTAGAATGAGTTTGGCGTTTCCCGCGGTGCTGTTGGATTTGTGTGGTCGTCTCACTTGCAGTTGTGTATGTGTCCGCTCCATCTACACGTCTAAGTGGTTACCTTAGCTGCCGTCTTGTCGTTCTGCGCAGGCCTTTCAATAGCTACCACTCGTGGTCTTTCGGTCGGGCTGCAGAATACAATCGCGATGTGCTCTACCAGTATCGGGCGGCGACGCCTGAAGAAATGGATCGCGACCTCAGAGTACAGGCAAGAATTCTTCGCAACCACAACGTGATACTTGGACATCCGTCCCAGTTCACCTGCATGCGCAACAGCGGCTTCCCGCGAGTACGGATGGAGGAAATACTGGGCAGACCGCACTACACTTTCGGCGGCTACTGAGTGTCGGCGTTGTTTATGTCTGTCTGGTGTGCGACGGTCTTGTCAGAGTTCATATGCGGTTCCTCTATTTGTGCATCATTGCACATTTGCGCTATGCGTGTACTTAGCTGCCAAGTTGCACGTTTTATGTGTAGCACATGACATTTATGTCGCTGGTCTGTCCGTTCCTGACAGTCCACTTGCTGCATTATTGAAATCCCACAAGACGGAGACCGCACGTCTTTCGGTCAACGCTTTATTTCCCATTCTAACGTTCCACAATTAGTGAAACATTTCCGTTGATATCCGAGTTTCACATATCAAAGCAATTATACATAACATTATTGCCACATGCCTAATGCTACTAGGTAGATCCTGCTAACCTCCTGCTAACCACTAGCTCAACCTAATGCTACTAGCTAGTTGTTACTAATAACTAGCTCGGCATAATGCTACAGGGTAGATGCTACTAACCACAAGTTCAATCAGATCCTGTTTGATACGATGTTGTCAATGTTGAAAATACAACAGAAATATACTCGGCGGTAACTTTCTGTCCGGTGAAGTTGATTTGACATGCGGTCTAGGCATTTAAACGACAGCGTCTGTGTAATATCTCGACGGGTTTTGTTCGTGTAAATAGAGTGTTTTATCGCTGCCGAACTATAACGAAACGTATTTGAACGAACAACAAACTGGAATGACCGCTAAATAAAATGTCAGTTTAGTGCTGTGGCATGGACGCCAAAGATACTATTTTGCAAAATATTTTCGAAAGCTCGTTTCACATTCTCTTTTCACGCACCAACACGAGCGCTTAATCATTCGTTGTCCGACACGATGCAACAATGCTATTTTTATCCATGTTATCGTACGCACAAGTGAGTGAAATCCTAAGCCATTTGGAGGATACTGATATCTTCGGCGTCCTTGTTCAGAGAGATATTATCTGAAATGTGGCGATGGCCAGCGTGGGTTATATGAATTAGCGGTGTCTGTGATGAGCTGTTTTGTTTGGTAATAATTGAAAGTAAGGGATTTCCATAGGCTACCATTCGCTCACTTTATGCTACAATAAATTCAATACTTCGGCGTAGTAATGCATAAGTCAATTCAATGTGTTGCTTTGATGTTTGAATAGAACAATGTCTCCAAATCATGAATGCCTAAATTCTCGAATTTAATTTTACACATGAAACACCATATAGTTAAGTTTAATAACTGGAATTATATTTGTTATGGAGATATTTTGTAACACTTTACAGCTGGAATGTTACTTTTAGTATGTGTCATCTTGCTTCTGTGATATGTAGCGGTTATATTAGAGATTCAGAAATGTTATAACCAATGTTATATTTATGTTAACTTTGTCGCGAATACGTACACGAAGTTGCACTATAAATCACTGCCTTGCCTACGACAGTATTAACTTCTGACTATAACAGTATTAACTTCTCGTGTGTTCAGTATTAAGTACAATTGTACTAGCTTCAAGTATGAATATGTATTGTTCATTGTGATTGAATGTCATCGTTGTTGCTATTACAAATACGGCATGGTTTAATGTATCGGATCACTGAAGCAGTCGTAGCACGTTTCCACGATCGACCGTTGTGTAAAACGCAACGCGGAGGAATGTGTAGCCATTTGTGTATGTGCATTATTACAGACGTTGGTCAACATTAATGTATCTGGTCCAAGATGATTTCAGTGAACACTAGTGATAATCAGACGCCGTTTCATGTCGATTTCCATTCCATGCCTCTTGAATGATTTATTTATAAAATCACAAATCTTGCATGTGTTACAAAAACGGAACTTTTACAGACTTCTAACAGATGCATGTAACGTATTCCCATTCTAGCAACGAATCAGTGTGTACGCGTTGAGCTTGGCTGCACATACCATCTATTATATTATGCACAGAAATAAATATACTATACAAAACGACGTCATTGTTGTATTCTGAGCGGCTGAAGCAGGTAATTTATATGAAACACATACGTTGTAAAAACTGGTACAATATTATCTAAGTGTTTGAAAGAAGGTTTAATAATAAAGCTGCATTTGCCATTTTCAACATGTAAGTTCATTCATGTTAAATAGGAATGGGTTCTGGCTTTGAGTCACGTAGGGAAAGAAACATGACAAATAAATATATATATAAATTATTTTGATCTAATAAATAAATAATAAATCTCAGATAGCCTTTAAAATGACATTATTATCTATATTTTTTTTTTATTTTTAAATAGTAAATAAATATATATATAGTGTCCTTTTAAAATTATATTTAAAAAATTATGTTAAACTTATAAATAAATATCACAATATAAAATGTCACTTAAAATAAAAATACATTTAAAATTCAATGCGTCCAAATTATATTTAATTTTGTTTAAAAATATAAATAAATTGTATTACAATTTTATTAACATTTTTATTAACATTTTATTAAATATATTAAAAATTACGTTAAGCTAAGAGTTCACAATAAAAGAAGATTTTGTGATCAGCACTACTGATTTGACACAATGCAACCTGTCGAGCGCGACCAACGGTTTTGAATGGCCACTGTTGCTGTGTAGAATGTTGGTGTAGCCCAATCAAACAGTGGAGTACCGTGACCTCTTGGCGTGGCCAAGAGATCACGGTACTGTATGAAATTATTTATAAGACGGTTGCCCCGCCCATCCATCACAATTTCGATGCATACACGAAGGAAGGATTCGTGAACGAGATTAATTATTAATTTTATTCAAATCGCGCTACCCACAAATGAACCCGTGTACACCTGGGTGGCCCATCTATGTCATGTGTTTCGGGGTAATATCGTGTGTATGTCCCCATGGCCGCATCCAATGGACCGGAAGTCCTGTGCCATTAATTAGTCATTGTAATGTGCCTCTGTTACCTCTCCCCAAATCATTAGTAACGTGCCCACGCTTTGAAGAAGTCTAAATTTGGGATGACAATTTAGGGTTTTGGTGAGTATCATAAAAATGTTGAACGTCGCAGCGGCAAATATTCGACTGCCAACTTCTTCCGCGATGTCACGATAGATTGGTACTGAAGCCCCGGAACAGCCCAATACTATTTTCATTTTGTTCCGGCGAGGAACAAAGTAAAAATAGAGTAACAGAGTGTTTTGGAGGGGCCGAAAACAGTCTGTTGTTCTGGCGAGCAACAGAGTGTTTTCGGCCCCTCGAACTCTCATCTGGACCACCTCCTGGTTCCCGAAGAAACCTTCTGCATCCTCCCCGCGCCTCGCCCCATCGCTGCATCAGCTCGTGATTTATTAAGACGTAACGCTGTAGCATCGAATAGACGAACAACTTGGAGGCAGGCGATATACACCACACATAATACACATCAGCTGAACTATGGCCCTGGGTCAAGGACACCGTTATTATGTAACACTTTTAATCAATCACGTTTTGGTGAACTTAACATGGGGCTGAATATTGGGTAGACGTCTTGGAACCTATGATAGAGCACACGTGGAACTATTCGGATAGGTTAGCGCGCGATAACAGTCGTGAGAGTCACAGGCTCACGTGACTCGGGCCCGTAGACAGCTTCTCACAAATTGACACAATGGGTGCGTGGGTGTATTCCTCGAAGGAAGATACGCCATGTATATGGGGTTATGTTCTTTCATAGTGTAGAGAGTGACGTGGGACTGGGGTTCAGGATACAGAGAGTCAGGTTTCTAGCTCGAAGGACAATAAAGCGAGTATGACGTTGTTGCAGGTATGTTATTTGTTTCGTTTGAACGGAATGTCCAGATTACTGTCCACACCTTGTTCAAATGAAAGGTCTTGCATTGATTGCCTTCGTTTATGTACAAGCACAGATCCCTGACCATATTAATGATTTTCTGCACACCGTACAAGTGAAAGATTTCACCCCGTGCGTAGATCTACTTTTAGGTATGTATCGTAAGGTCATGTGAACGCGAGAACAGCCTTCCTCACGTTGAACAAAGTTGAATGAAAACGTTGTCACATGTGTGCGTTACTGCACGTTCTCTAAGAGAATCAGATCACTCGAATTATTGTCCACGTTTTACAAACATAAATAATTAATTCTGATCGGCTGTGTAGTATACTCGATAGAGAGTTGAACACCAACTTTTTCCTTTCGAATTTCAAATTGGAATCCCATAAAGTACTTGAACTGTTATCCTGATTGCATGAGAAAATGCCCATGCAGCCAGAGAGGGCCGGGGGCCATGCCCCGCAATCCGGAAAAATTAGGATGGTGGGGAACGGAGGACCAATACAATAACTGGCTGCCTGATTCAGAGTCACAAAATACAGACGGTACAAGGATGCGCCTATGTAACACTTTCCTTCTCAGTCCTAGCCTTTCGCAAAGAAATGTGCAAATAGGATTCAGTTAGGCATTTTCATCGTCTGTCGCTGGCTGTAGCAACGAACAATGCCAGTGGGGGTGGGGGCAAGGTGCCACGTTCGTTCGTATACACGCACACACGCACATGCTTGCGGACCCACGTACTCACATCCTTCCGATGACGGTACACCCGTGCAACTGCGTAATTGTTTAAGGATATTGGGCTATGATCCCTAGCTAAGCGTGGTTTGGAAATACTTGTTTAATAGTGTATCAGTTGTGCGCCATTACATGGCAAATATGAACGTCAGAGGTGCGGGAAACTCATACATGAATCTGATCGAGTGTCATAGTGCGAGGAAATGTTGCGGTTATGATTCTTGGTAACACAGTCAAATGTGTCACTACAGAAAACGGATCAATATGAGGAGATATGAGAAAGCTTTCTTTAGCGGATAACCCAGCTGATATATGTTTCGAAGAGACATATTGTATCAAATATATCTCATAAAAATAAACATGTAAATGTAAAAAAGGTAAGTTTTTATATAGCGCAGTATCCAGTCATTAGAACTGCTCAAAGCGCTTTTACACTTTATTTCTCTGGCAGACCTATCCAATCAAATACCATCTCAACATCTCTGGAAATATCTAGCCACTATCTACAATTAATGTGCGAAAGGCTGCTTGTACACATAGTCACCACTGTCTATAGCCAGGTATTCATATATACAGCTGAGTGAACTGGAACAATGTAGAGTGACAAACTTGCCCAAGATTTTAACACCGTAGCACAGGATTCGAACCCGGGTCCTCTTAGTCGAGCGTCCGAAGCTCTACCCCTGAGCCACTGCGCTCTACGTGCATGTATGTTAAATGATGCATGGGTGCCACCTGCAATAGAAAGAAAGTCCTACTTGTCAGCGCATGCGCTACACGGACACTCCTTGAACAAAGTCGGCAAAATATCAATACATGACGTCAACATATACAACATTATCTGAAATGGAGAGACTGCCAGACCGCGCCCGCATACCCGCCCGTCCGCCCGCCCGCATACCCGCCAGCCCGATCGCCCGTCCATCCGTTCGTCCGTCCACCCGCCCGCATGCCCGCCAGCCCGATCGCCCGTCCATCCGTCCGTCCGTCCACCCGCCCGCCCGCCCGCCCGCCCGCCCGCCCGCCCGCCCGCCCGCCCGCCCGCCCGCCCGCCCGCCCGCCGGCAGATACACGTACAGTCCCGACATTTATTTGACCAAAAACCCATCTGTTTGGGTCTCAATCCGACAGGAGACACATTCAATTTTAAAAGCGTCTATGTTAACTCAACCCTCGACTCTCACAAATGGCCCGCACTAGAACAAGATTTCGTCTGGAGATGTTCCATCAAATGGCATGACAAAAATAAATGAAAGATGTTGCCCGAAGAAGAGTTCTAATCGCAATTCTACCCAATTATGTGTAACAGTAGACGCCAAACTTCCTGCATCAATCCATCACATCATCGATTCTCTTGCTACACTACAGCAACGCCGTAAAAATGTTCTATAAGTTTCACCACTGTCTCATCGCCATTGATTCTGCATAGCTACCAAAGCCAACAGAAAACAGATTGGGCTATAGGAAGAACAACACATGCAGCTATAACACCCCCTCCCGCAGGACACGATGCAGGCATATATAATATGTCATATTCTTCTCACGGACCATACTCGAATGTAACAGCATGCCTCATGAGATAATGGCAGCATGCAAGTCCCTAGACTGTCTTAGAGCTTGTTGCCCGCCTGTAATCACGACACACCACCACCTCTCCCCCTTCCCCTTTTTCTTCTGTTTAGTCATCAAAACACTGCTGAGAACATAGAAGAATAAGAATGTCCGCGAGAGGGCAGCAGTGGTCAATGACAATTAATAATCCGACAGATGGCGTCTGAAGATGTAGAATTTATCTGTAGCTAACATTTTAAACATGTCAGAATCTGATCCTGTTGGCGTTTTCCTTGTATATTCGGGAAGTGCAGGAGATCGGCTATTATTCAGATACCCATATGAGTCCGAGGATTCGAATCAGTTATTTGGAAAAAGTACACAAACACATTACTCTTTATTATCGCCCACTAAGTTACAGGTTTTATCCCACTCCCAGAACTGCTGGCAGAACGTTGTCGCTTATCATCACATTCAATTTGGGTTACTTTTTGTATTCCAGGGGCGTCCAGTGTCTAGCCATGTTCCGTATTTGAAAACGACCTGTCACTCTAGAGAAATAGCACACCATAGCTTGATGTGTCCCCAGGACATTTTGCCAGTAACAGATATGGATACCATCTTTAATTTTCATTTCATGCAAGCTTGTTTCATGTGTGTAACACTTGTTGACAATTTTTTTAATATGTTGAATGGTAGCTAGATAAAGAATACATTACCTGTTAAGTTGTTATCATTTGTGACATTGCTTTCCCACAGACCCTGGGACAAATGTCAACCCATATGCTGTCCGAATTATAGAAGACTTGTCTGAATTAAGGTATGACTTAGTATGGTAATTATTTGTGTTGACATTATAATGATCAATAATAACAATACAATGATTTATTTCATGTAGCATACCAGTAAAGCAGCAGCTACCCTATAGAATTATGCCAGTTCTATGATTAATGATCTTTATATGTGGGGAGCGGTGGTCGCGCGGTAGAGCGCCGGACTGTCAATCGAGGGGACGGTGGTTCAATCCCACCTACCGCCGTTTCGAAACTTAGGCAATTTCTTCACCCCACATTTGCCTGTGTCTTTCGGAAGAGACACTAAAAGCCGGTGGTCCCTTCTGTCTGGTGTCTATGCCAGGGGAAGTAAAAGATCCCACACAGGGGGTAAATGTGTAACCTGTAGTGGACTCACAAATTCTACAGAAGAACAACTCCTGCGTTAGCCCAAGTTTGGGCTGTTTGGAGGTAATCACCTAAGAACCTAAGAACTATTACACTTTATTGCTCAAATTTGTTCATGGCGTTAGTATTTATAATTGTTACTGATTGGAATTGAAAACCATTTTTATGATCATTCTTTGGTTTATCCAACTGATCAATCATTGATCCATCTTAAAAGTTAAGGTACTTGATTCTTGATATGAATAATGAATTATTAACAGTTAACACAATAAAAAAATGGTCAACTCAACTCAGCTAATTCTACAAATAACACACACGGTTACTGATTGTACAACTGACATCATAGTCTACAACCTAGATATTGTTTTGATAAAATCAACATTAAAAATGCTACTTTTTCCAACCATATTGCTCAAATGTGCTGATGGGAGTTGTGATTAATTTGGAGGTTTTGATTGGCTAGCAAGTAACATAAGGGCCAACCAGACACTTACTGTCTTTCTGCTATTTTTAATGTCATAGATTGAGCACATGTTTGTTGAGGCACATCCTCCATAAATCTCTGTTGAATAAATCGGGCAACAATAGGAAACTAACATATTCTTTGCTGGCTTCATTTGCAAAATATAAGAAATACATGTTTTTATAAATATGTCAGCATATAATTGTTCTTGCATGCAACTTATTTTGTAAAATGTTGCATAACTTTGTGCGATAGAGAAGATAATGGATTATTTTAATTAATCCACATTCTTATAAAACAGTTTTATTTGTCTGTTTTTTTAATTTGCAGGACTCCAGTTTCCAGCATTAGTATCAGGACACTAATTGGGTATGTTGATGAACTTTGTGTATTGAATTATACATTTCTTAGTTGGCAAGACTTCTGCACTGAATACTATAACTTGCATAATCTTAAAATATGTAGCTGCTTGGAGATAACAGAAACAGAAATACACGTTTTTGTTCTGCAACACTGATAATTATAATATCAATATATTCTATACTATCTTTGTATATTGTCAAAAACCTGAACTCATGGGCAAAAAAATTATTAGCCATTGTATCGTGTTAGACAATTGAATGGTACTGATATGAGTTAAGTTCAGAACTATCTACAAAAATGTTTTATCCATGACATTTAAACAGTTTATTTTAAATTTTTATGGACTACATATTACTATCCTATCACATATATAAACAAGTTACATATACAAATGATACATCATTAACAAACATTTCTATTTCACACCAGGTATTCTGACAAAGTGTTGGCTGCTTTGCTTGCTGTCAAACCCGCTCTTTGTGGACACAAGTTTGAGGTGAAAGTGAATGATGTCCTGTTTTTGGGACACCCGTTGGTTGTTCCAAAGACGCATCCGTCACCAAAGCACGCCCGAGTCACGATGACGTCATTTAATGTTGTCTTTGCACTGCAGGTAGGTGTGTGTATATGAGGGAGGATGCAGTTGAATTGGTTCCAGTTGTATATCAAATTAATTTAAATTGGCTACTGTTAAATATAACAATACTCTTTCTATACAGCAACTGACTTACTTAGTTAATTTGCTACAGTTCTCTGATATGTCTAGGACACTTAGATCATATGTTTCTAAGCAACTTTTTGTTCCTAAAGCTAAGCTCAATATTGGCAAATGTGCTTTCTCTGTAGCTGCGCCAACTATCTATAATCAACTCTCTATTACAATTAAATCTTTTGAAACTATAGCCATGTTTCGTAAAAACTCAAAACATATTTGTTTGAAATTGCTTTACCATCATAATTTTTCAGCGGTTCTATGTTCCAATGATGACTTTTGCCTGTCCCCATTAATGATTATGCCAAATGATTTTGTTTGTTATGTTTCTATGCATGACTTTTGAAGAGTTGGGTTTTCAGAGTTGTTTTAAAGAAATTGGTAGTATGATTGTTTTCTGATGTCAGGGCAATGCGGACACAATGCTCGTCTCCTGCTACCATGACCTGTCACAGCAGCTGGCCGTGGCCTTGAGACATGAGGAGAAGAGGTGTGGATACCTGAGTGAACAGGCCAGCACAATGTGCTCCATCCAGGACGACATGGCCTCACAGCCTGAAGGTGGGCCTCAACAGTCAACACATCCTCCATGTGCATCAACAGTCAACACATCCTCCATGTGCCTCAACAGTCAACACATCCTCCATGTGCCTCAACAGCAACACATCCTCCATGTGTCTCAACAGTCAACACATCCTCCATGTGCCTCAACAGTCAACACATCCTCCATGTGTCACAACAGTCAACACACCCTCCATGTGTCACAACAGGCAACACACCCTCCATGTGTCACAACAGGCAACACACCCTCCATGTGTCACAACAGGCAACACACCCTCCATGTGTCTCAACAGGCAACACATCCTTCATGTGTCTCAACAGGCAACACATCCTCCATGTGTCTCAATAGTCAACACACCCTCCATGTGTCTCAATAGTCAACACACCCTCCATGTGTCTCAACAGGCAACACACCCTCCATGTGTCACAACAGTCAACACACCCTCCATGTGTCACAACAGTCAACACACCCTTCATGTGTCTCAATAGTCAACACACCCTCCATGTGTCACAACAGTCAACACACCCTCCATGTGTCACAACAGTCAACACACCCTCCATGTGTCACAACAGGCAACACATCCTCCATGTGTCACAACAGTCAACACATCCTCCATGTGTCTCAACAGTCAACACATCCTCCATGTGTCACAACAGGCAACACACCCTCCATGTGTCTCAACAGTCAACACATCCTCCATGTGTTGTGTCACAACAGTCAACACATCCTCCATGTGTTGTGTCACAACAGTCAACACATCCTCCATGTGTTGTGTCACAACAGTCAACACATCCTCCATGTGTTGTGTCACAACAGTCAACACACCCTCCATGTGTTGTGTCACAACAGTCAACACACCCTCCATGTGTCACAACAGTCAACACATCCTCCATGTGTCACAACAGTCAACACATCCTCCATGTGTCTCAACAGTCAACACATCCTCCATGTGTTGTGTCACAACAGTCAACACATCCTCCATGTGTTGTGTCACAACAGTCAACACATCCTCCATGTGTTGTGTCACAACAGTCAACACACCCTCCATGTGTCACAACAGTCAACACACCCTCCATGTGTCACAACAGTCAACACACCCTCCATGTGTCACAACAGTCAACACATCCTCCATGTGTCTCAACAGTCAACACATCCTCCATGTGTTGTGTCACAACAGTCAACACATCCTCCATGTGTTGTGTCACAACAGTCAACACATCCTCCATGTGTTGTGTCACAACAGTCAACACACCCTCCATGTGTCACAACAGTCAACACACCCTCCATGTGTCACAACAGTCAACACACCCTCCATGTGTCACAACAGTCAACACATCCTCCATGTGCCTCAACAGTCAACACATCCTCCATGTGTCACAACAGTCAACACACCCTCCATGTGTCTCAACAGTCAACACATCCTCCATGTGCCTCAACAGTCAACACACCCTCCATGTGTCACAACAGTCAACACACCCTCCATGTGTCTCAACAGTCAACACACCCTCCATGTGTCTCAACAGTCAACACACCCTCCATGTGTCACAACAGTCAACACATCCTCCATGTGTCTCAACAGTCAACACATCCTCCATGTGTCACAACAGTCAACACACCCTCCATGTGTCTCAACAGTCAACACACCCTCCATGTGTCACAACAGTCAACACACCCTCCATGTGTCACAACAGTCAACACATCCTCCATGTGTCACAACAGTCAACACACCCTCCATGTGTCACAACAGTCAACACACCCTCCATGTGTCACAACAGTCAACACATCCTCCATGTGCCTCAACAATCAACACATCCTCCATGTGTCACAACAGTCAACACACCCTCCATGTGTCTCAACAGTCAACACACCCTCCATGTGTCACAACAGTCAACACACCCTCCATGTGTCACAACAGTCAACACATCCTCCATGTGTCTCAACAGTCAACACATCCTCCATGTGTCACAACAGTCAACACATCCTCCATGTGTCACAACAGTCAACACATCCTCCATGTGTCTCAACAGTCAACACATCCTCCATGTGTCTCAACAGTCAACACATCCTCCATGTGTCTCAACAGTCAACACATCCTCCATGTGTCACAACAGTCAACACATCCTCCATGTGTCTCAACAGTCAACACATCCTCCACTTTATTGTTATCCTATTTTATTTACCTTGTAAAGAAAAGAAAAAGTTAAGCGCATGTAATGTCAAACTGGCCTTTATGCAGGATATTTTTACAAGATATCCAAGCAGTTCAGTCTAAATGTGCACATAAGGAATGATGTCAAGCTTATTTCCCTCATATTTCTAAACTCTGCCCATCCACTTTAACTTGCACCTGTCCAAAATAAACTCTCCCTTCCAAATGACTGGTGGACAAGTCTCTAGCTAGAGCTAATGTGGTCAGTCCCTAGGCTCACATCAAGTGCCTTAGACTTTACACCCTGGCAGTCTGGCAGACCCCAGCAATGCTCTATGCAACATTAGCTACAGGTGGAAGGTAATTGCACCTGTGCCAATGGTAATTACACCTGTGCCAATGGTAATTAAATTAAATGCACATTGAGGTGTTCATAGCTGTGAATGGATATTGTAATTTGTAAATATGCATATTTATCTTCTGTACAAAGTTCATCCTACACTGTATGTAGTTCTGTGACTGTGTGTTTTAGACATACACCTGTAAGTTATTTTTCCTTCTGTATTTCAGATAGTCTGGAGTCTCCGTATGGAGCAATGCTGATGAAGTGTCCTCTAGCAAACCAGCTGAAGTCTGTCCATTTGAGGTCAGCCAGGTCTCACCCAGTGTGATACTTCATAAGTGATATGAATAGGAAATGTTAGTCTGTGTGAGATTAGCCTTCAAACAGCTGTGTATGTGCTACAAGCATCTCTGAACAGATAGTTCCATAAAACTAACACTTAGCTGGCTGACTCTGCCGATATATTTCCAACTTACTTTTGGTGAGTCAAACATTGTTGCAGATGCTGATTTGAACATATTCATAAAACCATGACACTGTACGTCATAGACTTCAGTGCACAGTTTATATCACCCAGGGCTGTTTGATTTTACTCAGCAACTGATGCACACAAACAGTGTAAAATGTTCACAATATAAATGTTTGTGCCACAGACATCTGCAAATGTTCATGTGTGTTCTTGCAGTCTGTGCAGCGGTGGTGTCGTTCAGCTCTATGTGAACCAGTGGATTCACATCAACTTCAGCCTGCCCCACAAAGTGCACATGGCCTACAGTCCTGGGACAAAGGTCACAGTAAGGACTCTTTCTTACTCACCCACTCTCAGTTACTCACTTAGTGTTGTTGCTTCATTGTATGAGAAAGGTAAACATTTAGTCATTACTTTGGGTAATTTGCTTCAGTGAAAACAACCTTGTGATATACATGAATCAGTGTATTCATCCTGAAATAAATGTAAGTTTAAGCAAACCTCTGCACGTACCAACATAAGGAGTACGGGGTATGTTTATTTCTGTTAAGGAGGTTAAACTTTAAAACTCCCTCAATGGTTCTTTGATTAGTTGTAGGAATGTTCGTCAGTTCAAAAAGTGTTATACAGATAAACTATTGAATATGGTGGAATCTTAAACCATTTTTACCAAAAACATGACATAAATAAGATAACTTAAATAAACGTTCAGATTGTTTATTATCTAAGTTTTTTCATTACTAAATGTTCCAGTATTTTCTTTCTATCATATATTATATGGATATATGTGTAAATAGTGCTGTTGCACCTTGAATTTTTTATTGTACTCTTTTCAGATGCATTTTAAACTTAGTTAAGCAAGTATAAGGGTAAACATCCTAAGTATTGCGCTTTTACCCTTTTTTCTACAATTTATATTGCATACATGATGTAAACTCAAAGTGTATGTTGTCGAAATAATTTTTGTCATAATTTTATACAGTCAAACCTTGCTTTTGCATTGCCTCTTGCAGCTAAGATCACCTTAGGTTAGTCCCACAATTTGTTGTAACAGTAAAATGTATGAAATTAGTAATTTTCATGTGGTGAATCAGTTGTGTACTGTTCATTCGGCTCCACAACATACAGACACAAATTGCTTTCAGCAGCTAAACAACTAAATGATACACTTTATACAGATTGACTAACATGTTGTAGTTGATGCTTGATATGTTTAGTGTTTTGTGAAAAAAGGTTAAAACGATATGAGAAAATATGAATGTATTTTTTGTTAAAATATCAATCATGTATGATTCACATTTTGTTGCTTATTTTTAGCCTAAGACAATTCAGCGGTGTGTTGAGTCGTTGAGGTATGTGGTTATTCTTTACAATTACCTCCATGTCATATAATGGGGTCTGATTACATGACATGTGTATCAAATTGTAGGTATGTTCATGTATTCTTCCTATGGAGGTATGTTCATGTATTCTTCCTATGGTTTGCATATTAAACACCACACTTTAAAGAGATCATCTGTGACTTCTCAGAAGAAAAGTAACACCAGAATTGTTTAGAATATTCTCAAATTGTTCAAGGTTCTTCTCTAACATTTTATTGTTCTCAGCACAGCTGCTGTTTGCAATTGTTCTGAGTTAGACAAAAGGACCAAATATGTGTTGGGAATGTATGTACCTTGCTTTGTGAAAACGTTTCAAATTTATGTCACAACAAACATCATGTACGCCTGTTTTGTAAATACATCTGCATTTGTGTTTATGTAATGTACCCTCAATAATTAACATAATATGTAGTCAATAATAGTTACCAGTTGTCAGTCATCTGCCTATAAATCCAGTAGGTCAACCATTGCTCAGTGAAAATTAAATAATAATTGTGGATTGTGGTCAAGCACACGACTAGATGTACTCAGTGCACGAACACCATCACATGTTGTAGGCCCTACCATGGCATGTTGCTTCTCGTTGACGAAGAGACATTGCTCGACTCACTGCCACCAGATGGCAGTCCATGTCTGACTCGACTTATTCAAGTATCAAGTCCACTTAAGAACCTACAAGACCTGGCTTCTGACTCTGACCTTTCGCTGGGTCAGGTTGGTGCATATAGAGTCACTGTACTCTTTTATCTCATCTCGTGCTACATCTACTTTAAATTTAACCAACACCGAATGGGCTAACATTAAGTTCATGTTTCATTAAAATTGCCTTATGTTAGCCATCATCAACATCAAAGGATGTGTAATTAATAGCAACTACAAAATAATCACAATCAGAACGTTGCCTGTTGATCAAAATTGCCGCATTAGGAATGTTGGTTTTCTACACCAAGTCTGTTCATCGTCATTTTGTGTTTATCCATCCTCATGTGCCAGGGGGCGCTGCCAGCTCTTCTCTACCCCTGGAACGTCACTTTCAAAAAATCCTCTTTTAACGTCAGCCAATGAAAACACCCACAAGGAATGTGGTCGGCCTCTGGTCATGTGATATAAATATTTTGGGTGATTTCAGCCACACGCTGCTCATGTTATAGGCAATGCTTAAGACGTGAATGTGTCATTATACTGGGATTCCCACCAGTCGTGTATCCGTCTCCAAATTGGGACAGTTATTTACACTGTTCCCACGACTGACGCAGTAGCAACCAACGAAGTCAATTGCTATAATTATACATTTAAACTTTGCACACTCCCCAGCTTTACAGAGACAATCAGCCAGGGGTATGTAGTGTACTGCATTGACTACTGACTTGCGAGGATGTGTTTATCTGACCTCTCCATAAGGTGCACTGTGATTTTGTGGTCCCTACAGGTGTTCCAATTGGTCACTCATCTCGTGTACTGGGGCAAGGCTGCTATAATCTACCCACTCTGTGAATCTAACGTCTACGTCATCACCCCAGACACAAACATGATCGTGTGAGTAGCAACATCATAAGTGAAAATGCAAACATGATCGTGTGAGTAGCAACATCATAAGTGAAAATGCAAACATGATCGTGTGAGTAGCAACATCATAAGTAAAAATGCAAACATGATCGTGTGAGTAGCAACATCATAAGTGAAAATGCAAACATGATCGTGTGAGTAGCAACATCATAAGTAAAAATGCAAACATGATCGTGTGAGTAGCAACATCATAAGTGAAAATGCAAACATGATCGTGTGAGTAGCAACATCATAAGTAAAAATGCAAACATGATTGTGTGGGTAGCAACATCATAAGTAAAAATGCAAACATGATCGTGTGGGTAGCAACATCATAAGTAAAAATGCAAACATGATTGTGTGGGTAGCAACATCATAAGTGAAAATGCAAACATGATTGTGTGGATAGCAACATCATAAGTGAAAATGCAAACATGATTGTGTGGGTAGCATCATCATAAGTGAAAATGCAAACATGATCGTGTGGATAGCAACATCATAAGTGAAAATGCAAACATGATCGTGTGGATAGCAACATCATAAGTGAAAATGCAAACATGATTGTGTGGATAGCAACATCATAAGTGAAAATGCAAACATGATTGTGTGGGTAGCATCATCATAAGTGAAAATGCAAACATGATCGTGTGGATAGCAACATCATAAGTGAAAATGCAAACATGATCGTGTGGATAGCAACATCATAAGTGAAAATGCAAACATGATTGTGTGGGTAGCATCATCATAAGTGAAAATGCAAACATGATCGTGTGTGTAGCAACATCATAAGTGAAAATGCAAACATGATCGTGTGGGTAGCATCATCATAAGTGAAAATGCAAACATGATCGTGTGTGTAGCAACATCATAAGTGAAAATGCAAACATGATCGTGTGTGTAGCATCATCATAAGTGAAAATGCAAACATGATCGTGTGGGTAGCATCATCATAAGTGAAAATGCAAACATGATCGTGTGTGTAGCAACATCATAAGTGAAAATGCAAACATGATCGTGTGGGTAGCAACATCATAAGTGAAAATGCTAACATGATCATGTGAGTTACAACATTGTAAGTGAAAACACAACTATGATTATGTGAATGGCAAACTGGTAAATGAATATTGTTAAGACGACTGTACAATAGCAACCTCATACCTGAAGATACTAACATGATTATGTGGGTAGCAACTTCATAAATAAAGAAAACATAATGTTGTGAGTAATACTGAGTATCAACATCATAGATGATGGCATAACAAGATTATGTGAGCAGCAATCTCATAAATAAAAACACAAATATTTGGTGTGAATAGCAACCGCATGATTGAAAATGCAAAACACGATTATTTAATACATATGCCTGAAAACACAAATAATTATGAGAATAATAAAATCATAATAACTGTGTAACTATTATGATTTTGTTGCAGAAATTCAACTCTGGTTGAGAAGTTTGTGGAGCTGTTTCCCGGGATGTCCCTCCCTGCCGTCATATCAGAGTTTTCCCTTCCCACTCCCCTAGGAGAACACAGAGATGTCCTAGGTCTTCCCCAGCAACAGGTGAACCCAACTTCCCACTTCTTCCCAGCCACCTTTGTTAGGACGTTACAAATACCCCACGGTTGTTTACAGACTTAACGTTTTCATCTGGTACCAATATACACCTTCCCATGGGGCAACAACCAAAGGCCTGCCCTTGTCACCATACAGCAATGTCAACAAAACTTGTTGCCACGACCCTTTAGTTTCCGCTGCCAACAGCTGTGTCGTTTTATGCAGCACATTGTAATTTAATGTCATTTCATGTTTGTTTCTTCCAATACATCACCTGTTGGGTGACCAGTGGCCAGTGAGGATGTGGATGGACAGTTCTCTTAAGTTAGCACTTTAGTGTGTAGATGGTGTAAGTGGTGGTCATTGATAGGCAGAAATAAGTAGCTAGGCAGCTATGGTTGTTAATGTTCATTATACCGCTGTTCAATGCACTGAGTGCAGGTTGCAAATATTACTGTTCGTTGTATCCAGGCCCAGCCGCTACTGTTGTTGCTGCTCATTGTGTCCAGGCCCAGCTGCTACTGTTGCTGTTCGTTGTATCCAGGCGCAGCCGCTACTGTTGTTGTTCGTTGTATCCAGGCCCAGCAGATACAGTTGTTGGTGTTCATTGTATCCAGGCCCAGCAGCTACAGTTGTTGTTCGTTGTATCCAGGCCCAGCAGATACAGTTGTTGCTGCTCATTGTGTCCAGGCCCAGCTGCTACTGTTGCTGTTCATTGTATCCAGGCCCGACCACTACTGTTGTTGTTCGTTGTATCCAGGCCCAGCAGATACAGTTGTTGGTGTTCATTGTATCCAGGCCCAGTAGCTACAGTTGCTGCTGTTTGTTGTATCCAGGCCCAGCAGCTACAGTTGTTGCTGTTTGTTGTATCCAGGCCCAGCAGCTACAGTTGTTGCTATTCATTGTATCCAAGCACAACAGCTACAGTTGTTGCCATTCGTTATATCCAGGCCCAGCAGGTGCAGTTGTTGCTGTTCGTTGTATCCAGGCACAACAGCTATAGTTGTTGCTGTTCGTTGTATCCAGGCCCAGCAGGTGCAGATGGTGGTGTGGATGCTGCAGCACCAGCTGCTGGTTCAACTCCACATCTACGTGTACCGCCTCCACGACCCTCAGCCAGACACGGGACACGACAAGGCCCCTGTCAACTTCCTGACACCTGAAGACCTGCCTGGGCCACGACGCAAGGACACACGGGTGTCAGACGCCGCGTCATCAGGTCGGTTGTGGGCCCCCAATCATTTATCCTTCATTAATTGTTGATTGCCCCAAGGTAATAAATTCATGCGAAACCTCTTGTTGCTAATTCAAAGGTTCGGTAATTTAGTCCATTACACACGGCTTCAGTTTACTTGCTTTATACTTATAGACAAGTCAGTGATGGATATGTGCATGAATAGTCTCTGTGCAGTAATGTCAGTGTAGCTGATAGCAAACTGATGTTGGTATGAGCACATCTGTCAATTACGGAACAAAGTGTAAAGCGTATTGGCTACAGCTGTAAGAACAATTTCTTACGTTAACCATTCCTTTTCCTGCTGTCAATGACTACAGAGAGGCATGCTGGGAATAAATACTGATCTACCAAGTACACAGTGTAAATGAACAATTACAGCAGTTATCAATGAAAATGTATTTTGCTGTAACGTCACGTGGAGTGACATGAGACACCTGTTGCAGTGACCAGTGACGAGAGTCAGGGACCAACACCAGAGAAGTCATCGTCCTTTGACATCGGCAGCGATGGCGTCTCGGATGAAGCACGCTTCCAGTGGTCCCTGCTGCAGGAGAATCTGAGCAACGAAATGAAGGAACGTATCATGAACCTAGCGACACCCGACAACGCAGAAGACGTGCACCTGTTTGTCAGGTGGGTGATCTGCTCGACGTTCTTTCCATGTTTATAATTCAAGTACTTATGTTGCAGCAGTCCATTCTATCACAACAATTACTGATAAACAACTGTTTTTAATATATCTGCTATGGACATATTAAATATATGTTATGGACATGCTGCAAATTTGTGCTACTCTATGGGTCCAAGACTAGGAGGACAACAAAGGAAACAATCTGTCCTACTCTATGGGTCCAAGACTAGGAGGACAACAAAGGAAACAATCTGTCCTACTCTATGGGTCCAAGACTAGGAGGACAACAAAGGAAACAATCTGTCCTACTCTATGGGTCCAAGGCTAGGAGGACAACAAAGGAAACAATCTGTCCTACTCTATGGGTCCAAGACTAGGAGGACAACAAAGGAAACAATATGTCCTACTCTATGGGTCCAAGGCTAGGAGGACAACAAAGGAAACAATCTGTCCTACTCTATGGGTCCAAGACTAGGAGGACAACAAAGGAAACAATCTGTCCTACTCTATGGGTCCAAGACTAGGAGGACAACAAAGGAAACAATCTGTCCTACTCTATGGGTCCAAGACTAGGAGGACAACAAAGGAAACAATCTGTCCTACTCTATGGGTCCAAGGCTAGGAGGACAACAAAGGAAACAATCTGTCCTACTCTATGGGTCCAAGACTAGGAGGACAACAAAGGAAACAATATGTCCTACTCTATGGGTCCAAGACTAGGAGGACAACAAAGGAAACAATCTGTCCTACTCTATGGGTCCAAGACTAGGAGGACAACAAAGGAAACAATCTGTCCTACTCTATGGGTCCAAAACTAGGAGGACAACAAAGGAAACAATATGTCCTACTCTGTGGGTCCAAGACTTGGAGGACAACAGAGGAAACAATCTGTCCTACTCTATGGGTCCAAGACTAGGAGGACAACAAAGGAAACAATATGTCCTACTCTGTGGGTCCAAGACTTGGAGGACAACAAAGGAAACAATCTGTCCTACTCTATGGGTCCAAGACTAGGAGGACAACAAAGGAAACAATCTGTCCTACTCTATGGGTCCAAGACTAGGAGGACAACAAAGGAAACAATCTGTCCTACTGTATGGGTCCAAGACTAGGAGGACAACAAAGGAAACAATCTGTCCTACTCTATGGGTCCAAGATTTGGAGGACAACAAAGGAAACAATCTGTCCTACTCTATGTGTCCAAGACTAGGAGGACAACAAAGGAAACAATATGTCCTACTCTGTGGGTCCAAGACTTGGAGGACAACAAAGGAAACAATCTGTCCTACTGTATGGGTCCAAGACTAGGAGGACAACAAAGGAAACAATATGTCCTACTCTGTGGGTCCAAGACTTGGAGGACAACAAAGGAAACAATCTGTCCTACTCTATGTGTCCAAGACTAGGAGGACAACAAAGGAAACAATATGTCCTACTCTGTGGGTCCACGACTTGGAGGACAACAAAGGAAACAATCTGTCCTACTGTATGGGTCCAAGATTTGGAGGACAACAAAGGAAACAATCTGTCCTACTGTATGGGTCCAAGACTAGGAGGACAACAAAGGAAACAATCTGTCCTACTCTATGGGTCCAAGACTAGGAGGACAACAAAGGAAACAATCTGTCCTACTCTATGGGTCCAAGACTAGGAGGACAACAAAGGAAACAATCTGTCCTACTCTATGGGTCCAAGACTTGGAGGACAACAAAGGAAACAATCTGTCCTACTCTATGGGTCCAAGACTAGGAGGACAACAAAGGAAACAATCTGTCCTACTCTATGGGTCCAAGACTAGGAGGACAACAAAGGAAACAATCTGTCCTACTCTATGGATCCAAGACTAGGAGGACAACAAAGGAAACAATCTGTCCTACTCTATGGGTCCAAGACTAGGAGGACAACAAAGGAAACAATCTGTCCTACTCTATGGGTCCAAGACTTGGAGGACAACAAAGGAAACAATCTGTCCTACTCTGTGGGTCCAAGACTAGGAGGACAACAAATGAAACAATCTGTCCTACTCTATGGGTCCAAGACTAGGAGGACAACAAAGGAAACAATCTGTCCTACTCTATGGGTCCAAGACTTGGAGGACAACAAAGGAAACAATCTGTCCTACTCTATGGGTCCAAGACTTGGAGGACAACAAAGGAAACAATCTGTCCTACTCTATGGGTCCAAGACTTGGAGGACAACAAAGGAAACAATATGTCCTACTCTATGGGTCCAAGACTAGGACGACAACAAAGGAAACAATCTGTCCTACTCTATGGGTCCAAGACTTGGAGGACAACAAAGGAAACAATCTGTCCTACTCTGTGGGTCCAAGACTTGGAGGACAACAAAGGAAACAATCTGTCCTACTCTATGGGTCCAAGACTTGGAGGACAACAAAGGAAACAATCTGTCCTACTCTATGGGTCCAAGACTTGGAGGACAACAAAGGAAACAATCTGTCCTACTCTATGGGTCCAAGACTTGGAGGACAACAAAGGAAACAATATGTCCTACTCTGTGGGTCCAAGACTAGGACGACAACAAAGGAAACAATCTGTCCTACTCTATGGGTCCAAGACTTGGAGGACAACAAAGGAAACAATCTGTCCTACTCTATGGGTCCAAGACTTGGAGGACAACAAAGGAAACAATATGTCCTACTCTGTGGGTCCAAGACTAGGAGGACAACAAAGGAAACAATCAAGAGGCTGCAAACCTTCACCAACTACTGCCTGGGAAGAATACTTCAGATTCATTGGCCAGATAAAATCCGAAACAAGGATCAGGAAAAGGAGATGGATTTGGCATATACTCCAGACAACAGACACTGCCATCACCAAACAAGTGCTCTCCTGGAACCCATGGTTGACCAAGAAACACCTGGTGGCAACAACTTGCAACAGACACTTACATCACCAAACAAGTGCTCTCCTGGAACCCGTGGTTGACCAAGAAACACCTGGTGGCAACAACTTGCAACAGACACTTACATCACCAAACAAGTGCTCTCCTGGAACCCATGGTTGACCAAGAAACACCTGGTGGCAACAACTTGCAACAGACACTTACATCACCAAACAAGTGCTCTCCTGGAACCCATGGTTGACCAAGAAACACCTGGTGGCAACAACTTGCAACAGACACTTACATCACCAAACAAGTGCTCTCCTGGAACCCGTGGTTGACCAAGAAACACCTGGTGGCAACAACTTGCAACAGACACTTACATCACCAAACAAGTGCTCTCCTGGAACCCGTGGTTGACCAAGAAACACCTGGTGGCAACAACTTGCAACAGACACTTACATCACCAAACAAGTGCTCTCCTGGAACCCATGGTTGACCAAGAAACACCTGGTGGCAACAACTTGCAACAGACACTTACATCACCAAACAAGTGCTCTCCTGGAACCCATGGTTGACCAAGAAACACCTGGTGGCAACAACTTGCAACAGACACTTACATCACCAAACAAGTGCTCTCCTGGAACCCATGGTTGACCAAGAAACACCTGGTGGCAACAACTTGCAACAGACACTTACATCACCAAACAAGTGCCCTCCTGGAACCCATGGTTGACCAAGAAACACCTGGTGGCAACAACTTGCAACAGACACTTACATCACCAAACAAGTGCCCTCCTGGAACCCGTGGTTGACCAAGAAACACCTGGTGGCAACAACTTGCAACAGACACTTACATCACCAAACAAGTGCCCTCCTGGAACCCATGGTTGACCAAGAAACACCTGGTGGCAACAACTTGCAACAGACACTTACATCACCAAACAAGTGCCCTCCTGGAACCCGTGGTTGACCAAGAAACACCTGGCGGCAACAACTTGCAACACACACCAACAGGTGGGCTACACATGGAAGCAGCTTCAGAAAATAGCCCAGGACAGGGATGCTGGAAAGCTGTTGTTGGCAGCCTATACCCCAGGAGGGGTGACAGACATAAGTAATAAGTACTGGACATACTGAGATGTCAAAGGTGCCTCAGATGCCTGGGACATATACCGTGGGTGAATGTGGTCGAATCCCAAATGACTTGCTGTACGGAGATCTTGCCGAAGGAGTGTGACCATTGGGGTGCCCGTCTCCGCCTTAAGGACATGCAAGAGAGACATGAAGCTGGCCGATGTCAACATAAACACCTGGGAACACAGCCAATGACCGGAAACCCTGGTCCATCATGGTGCTGGGTGGCATTTGGAAGGCAGAGGAGACGAGGTTCAGTGATATGTGTGACAGGAGAGCCAGGTAGAAGGAGAGAAGAACATCAACCCAAGAGCCTTCCGACTTTCTCTCTGGCCAGTGTGGACGAGACTGCCATTCCAGGATTGGAAGATATGGTCACTCCAAAAAATGTACATTGTGACTATGACAAGACGTATGAATGCCGACAGTTATTTATCTGAAATAAACACCATATTATATATGTCCTTAAATATTTGGTTGTTGGGTTATTTTGCAACAATATGATTCAATAGTATATTTCATGTTTGTAGTATTAATGTTTCCATAATGACGTCAATTTTCCAAGTGTTTAAACTCACTTTAAAGGGGTCTTTTTGAGAATTTAAAACTCATTGTAATGTGTGCAATTTTTATTAATTAAAATGATTATTTCATATAATTCTATGCTTTTAAAATATTACAGATGTGTTTTATAAATCACTAAAACCCCGGCAATATATAAAAAAACTCAATGTATGCAATGTTTCTAGTATGGGCTCCCCCTATACTCTCTGTATAAGGCATGGTCATGAATATTCAGTTCAGTCACCGGACTTTGGTTTTAATTGACAAGTTCACCGTGTTTAAAATCAACAGTCATTGCACAGTTCACTGCACTTGCATAAATATTAATTATGAATGGGCTGCATAATTAATCACGCACGTGGCAGCAAGCTCAAAATAATTTGCATAAACACATTAATGTATTGGCTTGTTGCACAGATAACAGCCAAGTTACGCAGAGATTTGCAAAACAGAAGTAGCAGAGAAAGTACTTATGGTAAATTATCACTTTTGGCTGCAGTACATCTCGAATGTATATAAAGCTTAAAGATTCCTTATAAGCAAACATCTAGTTGCTGATTTGACACAAATACATGTTTAGCGTACAATATGTCTTCTGGCAGTTCTGGATGTTGTAGTGTGTTGTTTGTTCTGCAGATTATGCCCGTACTTCAACGGACAGCACCACCTAGAGGAAATAATGTACTATGAGAATGTTCGTCGTTCGCAACTATTGACGCTGCTCGACAAGTTCAGGAACATGCTTATCTTGTGTCAACACGAAGATGTCGGAATCACCACCTGGCTGAATGATGACAAGACAGTGTCACTAAGTCACTGTTGTTAATGTTGTGTCAACATGAACACCTTGGAATCACCAGCTGGCTGAATGATGACAAGACAGTGTCACTAAGTCACTGTTGTTAGTGTCACATCAACGTGACAACATTGGAATCACCACCTGGGTGAATGATGACAAGGTAGTGTCACTAAGTGACTGTTGTTAATGTCACGTCAACATGAAGACGTCAGAATCATCACCTGGCTGAATGATGACAAGACAGTGTCACTAAGTCGCTGTTGTTGTGTCATGTCAATGTGAAGACGTTTGAAGCACCACCTGGCTGAATGATGACAAGACAGTGTCACTAAGTCGCTGTTGTTGTGCCATGTCAATGTGAAGTCGGTTGAAGCACCACCTGGCTGAACGATGACAAGACAGTGATGTGAAGCTATAGTCGTCAGTTTCCTTGAATGAGAACATTGACAATAACACTGGGTTGATACTAGTGTTACTTGGTGACTTGACACAGACCAGCACTCGGGGGTAACTGATTAAGGGGAGCTGAAATAGATTACTAGTATGATAATGTCACCATTGCTTGACACAGACCCCAGAAGCCAAAAAAGATGCCTTGGTCATCAGACAATGAATCCAGGTGGGGGGAGGCACAGAAATTGATTAATTGGGCAGAATTGAAAATGTGCTAGTGATTGAAACCATGGTAACTACCCCTGGTAACTGACAAATGACGTTTTGGATTAGAAGACAACATGTATCGGGATGGAAATACCATTTCAAGCCCTGGCAAAACTCAGCATGAACTTCTTGTGACCCATGAATTAAATAATTGTTCAATTGTCTATGCTGACGTCTGATGTCATACTGATTGCTGACTTAATTTATGCGATTATATGCTAATAAGCATGACACTGAAAGTAATTATGTGCATTTGAAATGCACAAATAGCTCATTCAATCAATGAAGTCTTCAGATGATGTAATTTGACAGATGTGAAGATGTCTCTTGAGGTTGTCAACAAATCATGTCACACTAATGACCTGAGTTTGTTATGTGTTCTAATATCATGATTATAACAAGAGGAGTACACTTTAAATTGGACACTTTTGACTGTTGTTATTTAATAATTATATCACAGAAACAACAATACTATTTTTTCCAGCATCTGAAATTGTGTTGCCATCGTTGACATTACATCTTGTTAACAAAAACAATTTGGTAATAATTATGTATAAATGTACATGCTTTATTAAACAGTTTTAATCTAAGTGTTTTCATCTATACGAATTGTTCAATTGGATATTTCAGATGTGTCATGCTATGCTGTCATTACATTATAACGCAAGAGCATTTTTAAATCCTCCAGAAAATAAAAACTTATTTTGTCTCGCTCATTTCCAGCAGCATCAATTCAGCTTTTTTGTCCCTCACACTTATCCCTTTGCTACCCTGAACATAAAACCTCAGGGGCTTTTGGGCCCACTCCTCTCCAGCCGATGACACCCCAATACGAGATGTGACAACAACGTTTTTTTCTGCAATTTCGTCACCGTCTTCTAGCCATATATGTTCAGCTTTTGTCAGATCAGCTTTGTCAGTGTTTGCCTTGTCTATAGCCATAGCCTGTGTCAGCTTGGAAGGTCCATTGCCAAGGTCATGCTCCTTCAACCTTTCACCTTTGTCTGACCTCCTGACCCCACGCAATGTCCTCATGGTTTTGATGCCCTGGAGATCATCTATGGCTCGGATCAACACGGCTGCACCATCGCCTGTGTACGAAGACAAATAATGAGCATACAGTCATAATTTAATACCTTGAAGATAATTTTTGAAATGTTTTCATAAAAAACACTCATCCATTACTTTGTGTAAGTGTAAATACTGGAAACTTAAAAAAAAGTATAATAGTAAATTTGAGGATTTGGCCAATTATCATACTCGGCAGAAATATAATTAAATATGTTGTCCCTGATGTTAAGATGCAAACATTTTAAGTCTCATTTATTTAAGATTATTTAAGATTAAACAGTTTTAAAGTCTTGTGACTCATTTCTCTATAATTATCCATTCCACTGTGGAACCAGCAACAATTGTTGCTAGATGGACAATTGTGTATGTCAAGCCAAGCATGGGAAGTAGTCAGAAGTATATGATTAAATTGTATGCAATTTATCACCTGCTAAAGAGGATTGGTAAATGTAAACACCCAATTATAAACCCTGTAAACATGAAGATCAAGGATTATCAAATTTTTGGGTAATCCTATAAAACTATATGGGATTTGCTGTCTGTCTGTATTTACAAAGCCAATTTGATAATTATAAACTATATAATATAATTATATATATATTATATCTATTTATTTATTATCGGACACAAACATTGGTCGACTAGTTCACCTCACCTTTACTTGAGATGTTCAAACACGTGTAGATGCCATAGATGTTGTATACATAAGCAGTGCCCGCTGGCATAAACATTGCACCATTCTTCGCTGTCTGTCTACTGCCGTAGGAATGTGATGCTTTGTCATCCCCTCCAAGGTACGACTCGGTTTCTACAATTCTCCCACAGAGCTTCTCACTGTCTAAAACCCTCACAATGCGCTTACCGAGCAACGCTTTTGCCAGATCAACACACGGTTTATCATAGAAGGGCAGCTGCAGTCTGGTGTTGTTGTCTGGTCTCACAGAGGCATCACAGATGTTATGTTCAACTGGTTTAGATTTTACAGTTGCTGAAGGTTTTGTAGACCTCTGCCACTTTACAACATCACCTTTCTGCTCTTCAGTGCAAATTGTGCTGGACGAAACCCTACTTATTTTCTTAGGTAGTTCTTCTACACCAGCAGTTGGTCTTTTTGTCGATACATTTCCTGCCATAACTGCTTGTCCAATTGATATCCGACCACGTGTATATGGCAATCTCGGATGCAAACACTGTCTGATCATTATCCATTGATCATTATATGTGCAGTCATCTTTGATTGCTAATGAAGCTTTTTAAGTTCCAATATCATCATATTCTGTATGGCCACTTTGAAATGTCTGCTAAATCTGAAATAAAAATTATGCATTATTCAATACAGTGTAATTATATACTATTTTTGCTGATATATAGACCCTCTCCCACCATACATATCTTCCCTCCCTACCTCCCTCCCTCCCTACCTACCTCCCTACTTACCTCTCTCTCCCTCCCTACCTCTCCCTCCCTCGGTTCATCCCTCCCAATCAATTGATTGTTCAATATGCTCTATATATCACTTGCATGACAAACACTTGCCTTTTGTTTCATACTGTGAATCATATTTTGAATGGGTTTGAGGAAGGAAGCCTACTATATATATATATAGCTGGCTCATATAAAGCCCCCTTATCAATCATAATTTATGTTATTTAAGTATTTTTTCTATTTAGTTTCGAAGTAGTTCTAATTCTGTTAGTGTATTGACACAATCACTTGGCAGTCACTGAGTGTGTTCAGTGGCTTAATTATTCATTGAGAACAATACTTAATTGTGATAATACATGTATATGAATTGTCAGCTGTGGTGTACGTACATCTTACTACACTGTGTTGATTTGTGTTTTCCTGCACATTATAAGGGGATTATAGTTTAGTCTGAATAAGCTTTTTACTAGCGCCAATGTCGTGCAGTTTTAATATTCATAATAATTATGATTACATATATTGAATTGCATAAAAACTTCATAAATGGATTTTTCGATTGACAGTACCGAAACCAAAAGCCTAGGGCATATTTAACGTATTATTAGACTGTTATCACTGAGTGTCTCAGACTTGAGACTCAGTGACAGTAGTACTGATCAGTAGGTACTTGTCACTGTGTATGTGTTCATGCATCCGTGTTATTCACACTGTCTCTCAGTGCCGGTGCATGTCAGAGTGCGCATGACTGTGAGTGTGATTTTCTAATTGGTTTGCCCTCCATATACCCCCACCCCACCTAACCCCCTCCAATTCGGGGTTGCGTTTTGACATCATTAATAAATTAAACGCACATGGCGGTTTGTTTGTAGGGCAGAAAGCTGCTGCTGCAGCAGGCGCTCACATGTAAACAGGGCGGTGTGTCGTTGTCCACAAGTTCATACCCTGTGGTCATGCCCAAGAAAATGCAATTTTTCACTTGTTATAATTAATCAGCAAATGTAGATGGCCTGTTAGTGTGGATACTTCCCATATACCGGAATACTGGGGCAGATAAGGAGTCATTGTGGGAAGTTGTTTGTGTCAACTAGGCAGCTATCCATCCTATGCATTGCACGGATGCCCAAAGAACACACCAGGATTTGTTGCGATCGTTTCTGCACGTTTGTAAATTGGTGTTATTATGTACACTATATTTACCCCATGACACATCCACACATAGTGATTTGCTATGATAATGCAGTCATAATAGTGTTTTGATAATGTAACTTGTAAGGCTTTTATTATTCCGGCTTTGGAGAAAAAACTATTGATTTTTTATAGATTATTTTATAGGATAAAAAATATTCTATATAAAACCATAGGATATTTCGTATAGTTTTCTATGGCATACTTCCTACAGGGAATATCCTACAGAACATTTCCTATGGAACTGTAAAAGAAAAAACTACATTGTATAGTATATTTCCTATAAAAATCTTTAGACAATTAACTAAAGAAAATATTCTACTGAAAACTATAGGATATTTCCTATAGGCTATTTTCTATAGGATATTTCCTGTAGAAAGTATTTTGTATGGCATATACTCATTATACATGTGCACATGTTGATCTTCATAAATGTTTTATTCTATCACAGTAGTATTCAAATACAAGCAAACAGGAAATCAACATAAATATACCCAATCATAATGAATGACAAATACAAACACATACAAAGTTATTAAGCATTCAGGGTACATGTACATAAATGAAAGTAATGAGACAAATAATACGTATCAGACATGTTGATTTATAGAACCATACATGATTAAAATCACAGAATGACCTAACGTTCACTTGTCATGCCCGGGGACTTTCGCCCTAGGTACAAAAACAGGGCTCGGTGGTAATAATAATATTTATTATTTATAAAGCACAATATCCAACATGCTCAAAGCGCTGTACAATAACATATCAAACTAGTCATTATGTGTTATAAAATAATAATAATAAATACAACTGTAAAAATTACGTTCAGATAAAAAATGTATAAATTAGTCATATTATTAAAACTGTTAATTAAACATTGTAAATAAGTAAAGTCGATGACTAATAAAAGTAATTATTACTCTATTTACAAGTGAAATCGCACTAATAAATAAATAAATACTGTCAAAACAATACATATACATAATAAAAAGGCAAGATAAAATATTTAGATCAATGTCTAGAAATGTTATGGAATATTTAAAATATCAGCAGTAGCATGCATGAATGATACACCACATGCATGCATGATCGATACACCACTGGCACTGTGCTGCGTGATACGGTGCGTACGAATCGAGACTTCTGTATTACTTCAGGGCTTCTGCAGTGTACATACCCGGACGCGACGTAGTAACGGAACGCTGATGGTCCATGCGGTGTAGTGCAGGCGGCTTATATAACTTACTTCAGCCTTCAAAATGTCCACTTATGAAACTTTCCCGCTTCACACACTTGCAGCAGACTAGCTATTCACTAAAACACGCACATATGCAAGCAAAGTGTCGGGCACACAAATGGTGACTCGGACTAGATCTATAATCAATTTAATGTAATGTTTCGCACCTGTCACGAGTCCTCAGCTATAAATAACCCCTGACATAGTTTTTCACGAGATGATCCCACTGCGCATGTACCGTGTTTAATGCGCACGCGTACTAGGTCATGCTTGGAAAACATCGCTTACGTTTCTTGTAAAAAGTGGGTTATATTTCACACGTTTCCCGCACTCTGGTTTCGCATCTCTGTTTCGTGCTAGATATATCGTAAGTATTAGCGAAACAAACTGCATAACTACTTTGAGTGTCCGAATGCAAACTGTTTGGTATTTGCGAAGTTGCGATGTAATCATGGGCGAGTATTTGCGGGGTATGCGGATATGGATGGGCTGGGCCCGTCAACTCGGGAAGTCCCTGGCGTGCGTCTAGTTCGCGGGATAGTGATACATCGGCGTATAACCACCGCAGGAACCAATAATGTAATGGCCAAAGTAATACTAATACTATTCTCCGATTTGTTTATAGCATTAAAGCAGTGAATAAGGAAGTAAACGATGCCAGTTGCTAACTAATTCACGCCACGGTCGTTCAGTGCAAATGCCAATTGAGTTTGCAATTAGTTCCATTCAGAATATAATTACGGTTTACGCCCCGGCCAATTGATCTGAAAGTAAAGCTAATTTAATCCTTATTATATTATGCTGGATGTAACCACTTTGCCTGTTAAATTTAGGAGTAACAAACCGCAAGAGGGGTAACAAACTAGGGTGGTCGGAAAAAAATATTTCCTGATAGTTTTAATGGTAGTTGTTTCATGTATTTAAGTGAAATATTAAGCAAAGTACAGATGTGAAAAGTTACAAATTTCATGACATTTTATGATGGTTTGCTAATATGTAATCTTTGCATATAAACCACACACATTTGTAACCTGTTTTTTGTCTTAACGACTATACATCTAAAGAAGTGGGCTGTGTGTCAGAAATGCTAAAACAGTTACACCTACAACAACTAATAAACAAACAAACGGACGCCTCACCATACTCGACAAAGCTATCTATGGACACCTATCCTTGCCTGTCAATAACCTCATCCAGCCCAAACAACGCTTATCAAGGCATTTAAACAATAAAGCATTCAACACTATCCACTGCTATAAAATTTCATATTTCCCTTGAACAATAGACTGGGATTCCCTACCAGATGCAATTGTTAACATTCCTGAACCACTACATTTTAGACAAGCTTTAATACATGACCCAACAAGCACGCGCACCCAACCCTGACCGTTTGACTCCACTAGGAATGTTGGCCAGTATACCGACAAGACAAGACCTTTTTCCCCCCTGGTCATAACCACTAGCTGAAGTATGATGGTGCTTGTTTCGTGTACGTAGATGCAATATTAAGGAAACTGCAGTATTATTAAATAAAAAAAACATTTTCTGTCAGGTTTGACCTTGCCAATAAATCTTTAGAATTTTTTTCTATTGATAATATAGTACTTAATTAAAATGCAATTTAGGTGCTTCCTTCAAGTACATAGATTAAATATTAATGAAACTGCAATTTTTCCCCAAACATTCTCCTATTTGATTTTGTACATAAATCACAAGAAGATTACTTTTTCTAATTATACTGGTTTTGTTGTAAACTATGATGAAGACCAATACATACCTAATTTTTAATTAAATTAACATATTATAATGTATCATATCAACGATATTATACAAATTACATATATACTCAAAACTAAAACTAAATTCATATAAAACTGTCATCAAAGAATACCCCAGTATTCAGTAAAGACATATACAGAATTCATGTGTACATGTACTATAATTTTATAAACATTAATAATAAATTATAACAATAAATTTAATGTAGCTTAACCAATACATACAAGTAGAAACCAAATAATACCAATAAACAAACTAATATAAATTAACTACATTAAACATGGCAGTAATTAAATAGTTTACACAGCCACATGTGCAGAATGCAGACATAAGTACAGTACTTGCTAACTATTAATTAATACAAGGAAAAATGGTCATGTCTATTGAAACGGGACCTTGTACACGTTTGTGCTATCAACTGGTAAGCTATCACTGTAATCATATTATCGTCCACACAGTTCTTTACATTTCTGCATATATTAATCCTGCTGAATCCAACTAAATAAATAGTCACAAAACATCCTCAAATATAGGCCATTTTAACTGCGTTTTTTGATGGATTATCATGATATTTGTACAATCACATTAATAAATAAATATTTGTGGGATTTGCTCTATTTACAAAACCACTGTGATAATCATAAACTATATATATCTGATGAATATGTTAAATATTGAAAGAATTACACACTTGCCATGTAAAATAACACCAAATTCACTTGTATCAATGTTTCGTCTTACAGCTTAATAGGCACATTTAAAAGGTAAGTTCTTATATAGCCCAATATCCAATTCTTAGGATTGCTCAAAGCACTTTACACAAACATTGGTCCACTAGTACACATCACCTTTACTTGAGATGTTCAAACATGTGTAGATGAGACAAGCACAGAAGGAATACCTTCTAAATGAACTTTATCAGATGGAAACCGATAAAAATGGCAACAGAAGTTTCTGTTGTGGCAGTTGCATCCAAACAATACGTGGCTACATTTGTGTCATTGGTCTGTGGAAAATGAATGAAAGGTATAAAATAGCATACAACCAGTTTGGTGGCAGAAAAAAATTGCATGCCATATTGCAGTGATTTATAAACATAAGTGATGAAAAAAACCGTAACATTTTTCGTTTACACCATCCTCCACTATTTGCTAAAGCTTTTTCCTAGTTGCCCTCATTGCTGGTCAAGAAAATGACAAACAATATCAAAGAACAATTCTGTGAAATACAATGCTGTAATGTAAACTATTATAAATAACTATGTACACCAGACACCTTGTCAAAGTCCAGTCAAAGGCTAATTTTTTATAAGCTAGAAATTGTTAAATTGAAATATTGTTCCATAATACTGACAATGTCTGTTCCCATAGAAACAAATATGTAATATTATTTACAAAGTACTGTCATGCAAGCTAATTTCTGAAAATATTTCACTAATGACTCATGCCTTTCTACATCATCCGTGATTCTTTCAGATTGGCAGCTGATGATTAGATGATACTTTGACCTGAGCAGTAAGCCATAACTGCGTGTTACCATGGCAACATCTGGGACAAGTGCAAGAGAAGACATTGAGATGGATCCGACGACGCCAACATGTACTCGGCCATATTCACGAAATCTCAGTCGCTACAACTCCCGCATGTCCCGTCGCCACAATCCAGATGAGAAGTGGGACATGCGTGCTCTGAAAAGGTGACATCTGTAAATCCACTAAACTTTGCATGTATTAATTTTTACTATGAGCATATCTCGGTCCACCTCTATACAGTGCTCACAGAACTGCACATCTTGTTATTCAATTTGTGTGATTTTTGGTCTAGATACTTGTCATCTACCAACTTGAAATAAATAACACTCTAAAAAGTTATTATTGTAAGTAAGTATATTTCCTCCCACCCCACTGATCTATTTCTGTGTTTGTTTAATTTTCCACAAAACATAGCAACATTTATGTGGAGCTATTCTCTAATAAATTATTGGTAGTGAGAGAGAGAGATGAGCGGGCCGAGATGGGTTTGGGGATGTTGGGGTAGGTGACAATCTTAAGCACTACACCACACTGTGAGTATTATTATAAGTTAGTAAGTTATTATCCATGTACTTGTCGCTTGTAAACAACTTTGCGTTGACTGTGTCCTTCTGGTGGCTGTAGGAGTGTGTCCAGAGGAGTTGCGGACTTCTTCGGTGTCGGTGAAGAATGTCCGAAGGAGCAAATGAAATGGCGGAACCGCAGCATCAAGCTACATGACCACTCCATGCTCGGGGGCAAGGTGGCATATGACTCTATCACCCCAGCAGAGACATATGAGAGTGTCTTTGAGAGCGTCTCCCAGACGTCCGGCCAGCCTTCAATGCGCCACATCACTGACCCCCTGCATCGGGGTCATCAGATCGCACGGTCAGAGTCACATTCATCCATATTGGTAGAATTTTATAATAATATTACTCATGGCAAATCTAGTTAAAACAAATTGATGGTACTTTAGATTAATATCGAATAAAGCGAATGATGCATTATTATTATAAAATAATAACATGTAGGGTAATTAATTATTCATAAAGAATGCACTCAGATCTGCTGAAAAAAGTGGCCTTGTGTTATCCACCTAACGTTTGTTGTACCAGGAGTGTGTGTGCATGTGTGTGTGTTTGAGTGTCTATGTGTGTATGTGTTTGTGTGTGTTGTACCAGGAGTGTGTCAGTGGGACGGGGAACCCACCAGTTATGTTGTGAATGTAATGTAATATGTGAGTGTGTTGTACCAGGAGTGTGTCAGTGGGACGTGAACCCACCAGTTATGTTGTGAATGTAATGTAATATGTGAGTGTGTTGTACCAGGAGTGTGTCAGTGGGACGTGAACCCACCAGTTATGTTGTGAATGTAATGTAATATGTGAGTGTGTTGTACCAGGAGTGTGTCAGTGGGAGGTGAACCCACCAGTTATGTTGTGAATCAGAATGTAATATGTGAGTGTGTTGTACCAGGAGTGTGTCAGTGGGACGTGGACCCACCAGTAATGTTGTGAATGTAATGTAATATGTGAGTGTGTTGTACCAGGAGTGTGTCAGTGGGACGTGAACCCACCAGTTATGTTGTGAATCAGAATGTAATATGTGAGTGTGTTGTACCAGGAGTGTGTCAGTGGGACGTGGACCCACCAGTTATGTTGTGAATGTAATGTAATATGTGAGTGTGTTGTACCAGGAGTGTGTCAGTGGGACGTGGACCCACCAGTTATGTTGTGAATCAGAATGTAATATGTGAGTGTGTTGTACCAGGAGTGTGTCAGTGGGAGGTGAACCCACCAGTTATGTTGTGAATGTAATGTAATATGTGAGTGTGTTGTACCAGGAGTGTGTCAGTGGGAGTGAACCCACCAGTTATGTTGTGAATCAGAATGTAATATGTGAGTGTGTTGTACCAGGAGTGTGTCAGTGGGACGTGGACCCACCAGTTATGTTGTGAATCAGAATGTAATATGTGAGTGTGTTGTACCAGGAGTGTGTCAGTGGGAGGTGAACCCACCAGTTATGTTATGAATCAGAATGTAATATGTGAGTGTGTTGTACCAGGAGTGTGTCAGTGGGACGTGGACCCACCAGTTATGTTGTGAATCAGAATGTAATATGTGAGTGTGTTGTACCAGGAGTGTGTCAGTGGGACGTGGACCCACCAGTTATGTTGTGAATGAATGTAATATGTGAGTGTGTTGTACCAGGAGTGTGTCAGTGGGACGTGGACCCACCAGTTATGTTGTGAATGTAATGTAATATGTGAGTGTGTTGTACCAGGAGTGTGTCAGTGGGACGTGAACCCACCAGTTATGTTGTGAATCAGAATGTAATATGTGAGTGTGTTGTACCAGGAGTGTGTCAGTGGGACGTGGACCCACCAGTTATGTTGTGAATCAGAATGTAATATGTGAGTGTGTTGTACCAGGAGTGTGTCAGTGGGACGTGGACCCACCAGTTATGTTGTGAATCAGAATGTAATATGTGAGTGTGTTGTACCAGGAGTGTGTCAGTGGGACGTGAACCCACCAGTTATGTTGTGAATCAGAATGTAATATGTGAGTGTGTTGTACCAGGAGTGTGTCAGTGGGACGTGGACCCACCAGTTATGTTGTGAATCAGAATGTAATATGTGAGTGTGTTGTACCAGGAGTGTGTCAGTGGGAGTTGAACCCACCAGTTATGTTGTGAATCAGAATGTAATATGTGAGTGTGTTGTACCAGGAGTGTGTCAGTGGGACGTGGACCCACCAGTTATGTTGTGAATCAGAATGTAATATGTGAGTGTGTTGTACCAGGAGTGTGTCAGTGGGAGTTGAACCCACCAGTTATGTTGTGAATCAGAATGTAATATGTGAGTGTGTTGTACCAGGAGTGTGTCAGTGGGACGTGGACCCACCAGTTATGTTGTGAATGTAATGTAATATGTGAGTGTGTTGTACCAGGAGTGTGTCAGTGGGAGTGAACCCACCAAAATAATGAATATGTAGTGTGTTTGTGTCAACTCGTTATGGTGTGAATGAATGTAATATGTGAGTGTGTTGACCAGGAGTGTGTCAGTGGGACGTGGACCCACCAGTTATGTTGTGAATCAGAATGTAATATGTGAGGTGTACCAGGAGTGTGTCAGTGGGAGGTGAACCCACCAGTTATGTTATGAATCAGAATGTAATATGTGAGTGTGTTGTACCAGGAGTGTGTCAGTGGGACGTGGACCCACCAGTAATGTTGTGAATGTAATGTAATATGTGAGTGTGTTGTACCAGGAGTGTGTCAGTGGGAGGTGAACCCACCAGTTATGTTATGAATCAGAATGTAATATGTGAGTGTGTTGTACCAGGAGTGTGTCAGTGGGATGTGGACCCACCAGTTATGTTGTGAATGTAATGTAATATGTGAGTGTGTTGCACCAGGAGTGTGTCAGTGGGACGTGAACCCACCAGTTATGTTGTGAATCAGAATGTAATATGTGAGTGTGTTGTACCAGGAGTGTGTCAGTGGGACGTGAACCCACCAGTTATGTTGTGAATCAGAATGTAATATGTGAGTGTGTTGTACCAGGAGTGTGTCAGTGGGACGTGAACCCACCAGTTATGTTGTGAATCAGAATGTAATATGTGAGTGTGTTGTACCAGGAGTGTGTCAGTGGGACGTGGACCCACCAGTTATGTTGTGAATCAGAATGTAATATGTGAGTGTGTTGTACCAGGAGTGTGTCAGTGGGAGTTGAACCCACCAGTTATGTTGTGAATCAGAATGTAATATGTGAGTGTGTTGTACCAGGAGTGTGTCAGTGGGACGTGGACCCACCAGTTATGTTGTGAATGTAATGTAATATGTGAGTGTGTTGTACCAGGAGTGTGTCAGTGGGAGGTGAACCCACCAGTTATGTTGTGAATGTAATGTAATATGTGAGTGTGTTGTACCAGGAGTGTGTCAGTGGGACGTGGACCCACCAGTTATGTTGTGAATGTAATGTAATATGTGAGTGTGTTGCACCAGGAGTGTGTCAGTGGGACGTGGACCCACCAGTTATGTTGTGAATCAGAATGTAATATGTGAGTGTGTTGTACCAGGAGTGTGTCAGTGGGACGTGGACCCACCAGTTACGCTGTGAGTCGCCAGGCATCACGTATATCCACTGCCAGCACGAGCCGTCGGTCCATGAGACCGTGTCCAACGTATCGGCCTCGCAAGGAATCTGTCACAAAGATTGCAATGGATGGCATCCGGTCAATGTGGGTTCGTGGCACTGGCTTTTTTTAACGACATCCTCTAAAGCCAATCAGTTTGTATATACACATAAATGTTCACTGTACTGAAGTTAACATAATTTGTTGGCATGTTAGAAGAGCATGTTTGCATTGTGTGTATTTAAATTTTTGTATTTTCCTGCAGCTAATGCACGTATTGCACCACATTAGTGTGGTTTGTTGTCCCTGTAATGGACTGTTTGAGGTTACTGACTAGAAATATGTAATTCAGTAAATTGATCAGCATGTTCTATGCACATTGATGTTGGGTGGCAAAGCCATTTTTCTAATAACTTGTTGAGAAATGTAGTGTTAAATCTCCTACTGGGAAATAACCAGTAACTTAGGTATGTTAGAAATTATGCAGTCTAGGTGGGGTTGATATATCGGACAGTACGCAGCAACTGGTAGTCTGTCATAGAGAGAAATTTAGATAATAGCCCCTTAACCATCTTGGTTTTGTTTTGTAGATTTCGCGTCAAAAAAGCCGAAAACCGTGTGCGAATAGTCGTAGTTTTACACCACACAGCATCTGTTCATACGCTGAAGAAGTAAGCCTACTTTCACTTTTTTGTTATAGTGTGCATTTGTGTGTGTGTGTGTGTGTGTGTGTGTGTGTGTGTGTGTGTGTGTGTGTAGCGCGCGCGCGCGAGTCTTGATACAGTCTGTTTTGGATGCAGGTTTTTGCAGCTGTTTTGAGATGTTCCTGAACTCATCAAATGTATGTTCTGTATATAAAACAGTTTTGGGCAAGATTAAAATTATATTTTGTTTACAAAGCTCACTTTGATGCTTTGTTGTCAGGTTACAGAAGATTTATTCAAAACCATAGCAACTGATAACAAAGGCCAAAATCCTTAGTTGATATTTAAATTGTGAAATTTTGGCCTATGAAGAAATGTCACTCTTAAACAATTTTGCCTCTGAAACCTTTTAAGTGTTTATAAGTTTGATGACTGTGTATATAGTATAGCAAGAGATGCAATAACAACATTAAGATTGATGTGATATTGATGATTGGTACTCGACTTAAACTTGTAACCAGTGTCAACCAGCAGGTTCCATTGTCTTGGCAACACAATTCTTAATTGAATTTAGCCCTGCTGTTGTCTATAAGCATGGCTAAATGGAGGGATTAGCGACCTATTTTTTACCCTGTTAGGCACGTCACACTGATTGGTTATTTGGGTTGTTGTGATGTGCGATCGTTTAGGCAACTTCAACAGAACTGTGAGGTGAATAATGCAGTCATGTATTGCAGATAACGTCAATAATAATGACCAAAATAACGTTTTGCCAATTTGGCGAAGAGTTTTATTTTATTTTTGCCAAATAGCAAACTGTTTTGCCTATGACGCAATTGCCGATCTACAGCGCTAGCCTAGCATGTTGGAGAGAGAAATACTAGCCACACCAGTGATGTAAATACTTATAAAATATGATGTTGATTGGTGAGTTAGACCTATAAAATATGATGTATTTTCCAATTCGTCATTTCGGCAGTTAGCCATCCAAGACTACCACTAGTAAATTAGTGTGAAATACTTGAAAAGCTTAGTTTTGCTGACTGGTTGTTCTCGGGTCTTACTTGTTTGAACATTCTATTGTAAGGTCTTAGACTGAACTGATACAAGGTATGTTATGCGTGCTATACTGGTTTCATAGTTGACTACAGCTCAAGCCAATCACTGCATGAATGATACTTTTGTAGATCTGACCAGTGTGTGTCAAGTAAATCAACATTGGTCACCGTAGCACTGACCATCCATGTAAACAGTAGACTACATTCTGTATTCAATTTCTGTTGCCAGTTCTAGTTTGAGAGTTTTGTTGATTGCTCGATCACTCGTATTAACATAATTATGTCATCTGCCACAGTGATTTGGGTGTTAAGTGACACGGCCTGTCCTGCAGTGAGCCATCTGGGTCATGTTCCACCAATGTTGTAATTGTGGCTGAAATACACTGTATATACCTTATAATCTGATCTTTCTGTGACTAGTTTATATACCTCAACACAGTAAACAAGTAATCAAATGTCTACATTTTCTGAAAACATAAAATATTGTCTCATCAAATTTTTTTGCTTAAATGTTTGCATTAAATTAAAAGCTACTTAAGATATTATTTTAAAGTGTATGATCTGTAGCATGCAGATAGGTGCAACAATCCATTTCTCAAAGTTGCAACTTGATACTCACTTTGCACTGGCAGATGACACGTTTGAGTTTGTGTTATTGTTACAACTTTCACTACTATTAAGTACTAATGTTTTGTAACTTATTTCTCTTTATTCATGGGTTTCCAGAGGAGGGTGAGTATATGTGATTTGTTGGTGTCAGTTAAGTATGGGCCCTATGGTCCAGCAGTGGGTTGCACAGCAAATAATCCAACTCACCACACTTGCATGTTGGGGCACTTCACTGAGTGTTTACTGTGATGTTACCAAGATATTATTTTTACAGCATGTTAAAAATACATTACGTACATTTGATATAAGCTGGGACTTTAACAGCAAAATGTCCATTCTCTACATCATCAAAGACCATACACAGTGTCATTGTAGTTGTGCATGCAAATTTAAATTTTGTTGTAGAGGTTATTCTACTGTTTGTATTTTTGTGCATGTCAGGGTTACAGATAAGACAAAAACAGAAACATTTCTGAAGATATCATTTTTGCTTAAAATAAAGTCTTTCATCGTCGTCTTAATAGTGACTAAATCCAATGATTGCACAGTTCTCTGTCATTTAGTTATTACAGTGTGGTAACTACATATGATCGTAGTAAAGCAATAATGCATGCATATGTAATACTACCTTAATCACCATTAATTAATTTTACTAGTTTTGTCTGCTAAATTTGTCTACATGAATAATCAGTTATATTTTTTGTTATTATTAGATTGACTGCGGTCCATTGTTAAACTTGTGTCTTTGACTCTGACATGTTCAATAAATAAACCATTTGTTAGCACTTGGCATCATTAGGTAACTGCACGCCACAGTACACAGTAGCTAATATCACCTCAGTCACTGGGAAATGTATAGGACAAAAAGGCACTGGAGTAAATGGTAGAAATGATATGTGAGGAAAATAAGTGGGTGACTAATGTATGTTACATGAGCCCCCACCATATTGCATAGATATAAATAGAACACACCAGTAGAACAAGATCGCTCAGCCGCTATCAGTTGACACATGATACTTTGAAGTCAACACGGGCTGGTGACAGCCATGCAACTGCCAGGCAGAAAGCCACTGCAGTCCCTGTATAGGACTGCAGCAAGTTTTCTACATAATTATCACGTTATTTATTTACTGACACCAGTTAGCCAGTGTTGTTTAGTTGTGTACAATGTGTTCAAACAGTTGCCTCACTAATATGCCAGTATGGAACAAATCAACAGGCTTATACTTAGTATACAGTGTCTCACTGTGTGAGGGGTGAGTACAGCTTAGTACTATTTAATTTGTTATTCTCCCAGATCCACAATTGTTGTGGTGTTTTACCAAAAAAGTCATTTAGAAATCAACCAACTGAAGTATGTTCTCCAAAGACATTGGCGAGAACACCCAGACCTATATAATGAATTACAATTTCACAGATTTAAAAACAGACTATGCAAAGTGGATGAGAAAATATGGAAAACAACAACAAAACAGCTGCCAACAATACGACCAACAACAGTAGTAGAAAGAGGTAGAAAGGTAGAAAAGTAGTAATATTAAGATAGTCAACTAACTAATTTATACTGTATCAATAGTAATAACAGTGAATAAATAAAATTATGCAAACTACAACAAAATAGCAGGGATGTCATAGTAACAGGTTTCCTTAAAATAACCACAGTTTCCCTTTCATGTCCCCCTAAACAGAATCGGGACGATGGTATATTCCGGATCCTGTTTTCTGTCGGTTGGTACAGTTACACAGGAGGTAACCATATTTGCTACTTCACAATGACTTTGTAACCAGCAAATGGATTAACGTTGCTCACAGTGTCAACCACCGAACTGTCCAGAGTATCCATCTGGGATATTGACCTCAGGATAAACTCATTTCCAGGTCACAGCCCTTCCCCTAATGACTAAGCTGGAGGCTACATCCCACTGGATCATTATTCACATTGCCAAGGAACCACAGTGACAAATATTTAGATCCCTACCCCAACGCAGTGAACCAACTCAAAACATTCAACAGCTGGCCCTATTGGCCTACTCCAGAAATTAATCATGAGCTGTCATAACTAGGGCTAGGGGCACAACGACACATATCCAAGTTAAACATTTCATCTTAGCAGACTTTCTTTTACATTTATTACGTTGCTCAACAGTTCTATTCTATATATCCTGCCAGTCAGTACAGCACTTTCTGCCTGGCAAGTAGATGGTAGCCAGTGGTTCACGACGGCTTCAGTGCAGCGGCCAGCTTGTCACTCTAGTCTATAGGGGAAAGATTAATGATCTAACTCTGAGACCCCCACTCTCCAAGCAATTGGTATAATGACAGTTTAGATATGATATCTGAGATCTAGTCTTTCATTTTGAATAACTGTCATCATGCATTCGGTGGAATGTGCATGTTATGCAAGTCAGTAGAAGCACATGAACATACCAGTTGCCAAAAATGGCATGTAATTTTTTTGATTATACAGCACAAGATAAGGTATCATATATATATATATATATATATATATATATATATATATATATATATATATATATATATATATATATATATATATATGTCAATTCTTTCAACTAAAAAAAAAAAAAAAATATATTGAGTTTGCTATAATAAAATTATGCTGTGTGTGTGTGTGTGTGTGTGTGTGTGTGTGTGTGTGTGTGTGTGTGTGTGTGTGTGTGTGTGTGTGTGTGTGTGTGTGTGTGTGTGTGTGTGTGTGTGTGTGTGACTTGTTCTAATGAAGCGAGTCACATGTCAAAAAATTGAGAGTTAGTACTATAACTGGAAAGAATATTTATTAAGCTTTCCAAAGGTGCAAAAATTATGGAGCTATACAGTGTTTTCTCGAAATCAAGTTTGCTGACATGTGACTCATTTCGTTAAAACAATTTATTCCTGTGTCATGTTATCATCAGGGCAGTAAAGATACCCAACACACACACACCATGCCACTAGGTTGCACCATTGCAGGCTGAAGGCTGAGTGCCATTGCAATGGGCTGGAGGCTTAGTGTCATTGCACTGGGCTGGATGCTTAGTGTCATTGCACTGGGCTGGATGCTTAGTGTCATTGCACTGGGCTGGAGGCTTAGTGCCTTTGCACTGGGCTGGATGCTTAGTGTCATTGCACTGGGCTGGATGCTTAGTGTCATTGCACTGGGCTGGAGGCTTAGTGCCATTGCACTGGGCTGGAGGCTTAGTGTCATTGCACTGGGCTGGAGGCTTAGTGCCATTGCACTGGGCTGGATGCTTAGTGTCATTGCACTGGGCTGGAGGCTTAGTGTCATTGCACTGGGCTGGAGGCTTAGTGTCATTGCACTGGGCTGGAGGCTTAGTGTCATTGCACTGGGCTGGATGCTTAGTGTCATTGCACTGGGCTGGATGCTTAGTGTCATTGCACTGGGCTGGATGCTTAGTGTCATTGCACTGGGCTGGATGCTTAGTGTCATTGCACTGGGCTGGAGGCTTAGTGTCATTGCACTGGGCTGGATGCTTAGTGTCATTGCACTGGGCTGGATGCTTAGTGTCATTGCACTGGGCTGGATGCTTAGTGTCATTGCACTGGGCTGGAGGCTTAGTGCCATTGCACTGGGCTGGAGGCTTAGTGTCATTGCACTGGGCTGGAGGCTTAGTGCCATTGCACTGGGCTGGATGCTTAGTGTCATTGCACTGGGCTGGAGGCTTAGTGTCATTGCACTGGGCTGGAGGCTTAGTGTCATTGCACTGGGCTGGAGGCTTAGTGCATTGCACTGGGCTGGATGCTTAGTGTCATTGCACTGGGCTGGAGGCTTAGTGTCATTGCACTGGGCTGGAGCTTAGTGTCATTGCACTGGGCTGAGGCTTAGTGTCATTGCACTGGGCTGGAGGCTTAGTGTCATTGCACTGGGCTGGAGGCTTAGTGTCATTGCACTGGGCTGGAGGCTTAGTGTCATTGCACGGCACGAGGCTTAGTGTCATTGCACTGGGCTGAGGCTTAGTGCCATTGCACGGGCGAGGCTTAGTGACATTGCATGGGCTGGAGGCTTAGTGTCATTGCACTGAGCTGGAGGCTTAGTGCATGCACTGGGCTGGAGGCTTAGTGTCATTGCACTGGGCTGGAGGCTTAGTGCATTGCACTGGCAGGAGGCTTAGTGTCATTGCACTGGGCTGGAGGCTTAGTGCCATTGCACTGGGCTGGAGGCTTAGTGCCATTGCACTGGGCTGGAGGCTTAGTGCCATTGCACTGTGCTGGAGGCTTAGTGCCATTGCACTGGGCTGGAGGCTTAGTGCCATTGCACTGGGCTGGGGCTTAGTGCCATTGCACTGGGCTGGAGGCTTAGTGCCATTGCACTGGGCTGGGGCTTAGTGCCATTGCACTGGGCTGGAGGCTTAGTGTCATTGCACTGGGCTGGAGGCTTAGTGCCATTGCACTGGGCTGGAGGCTTAGTGCCATTGCACTGTGCTGGAGGCTTAGTGCCATTGCACTGGGCTGGAGGCTTAGTGCCATTGCACTGGGCTGGAGGCTTAGTGCCATTGCACTGGGCTGGAGGCTTAGTGCCATTGCACTGGGCTGGAGGCTTAGTGCCATTGCACTGGGCTGGAGGCTTAGTGTCATTGCACTGAGCTCGAGGCTTAATGCCATTGCACTGAGCTCGAGGCTTAGTGCCATTGCACTGGGCACGAGGCTTAGTGTCATTGCACTGGGCTGGAAGCGTAGTATCATTGCACTGAGCTGGAGGCTTAATGCCATTGCATTGAGCTGGAGGCTTAATGCCATTGCACTGAGCTGGAGGCTTAGTGCCATTGCACTGGGCACGAGGCTTAGTGTCATTGCACTGGGCTGGAAGCGTAGTATCATTGCACTGAGCTGGAGGCTTAATGCCATTGCATTGAGCTGGAGGCTTAATGCCATTGCACTGAGCTGGAGGCTTAGTGCCATTGCACTGGGCACGAGGCTTAGTGTCATTGCACTGGGCTGGAGGCTTAATGCCATTGCACTGAGCTGGAGGCTTAATGCCATTGCACTGAGCTGGAGGCTTAATGCCATTGCACTGAGCTGGAGGCTTAGTGCCATTGCACTGAGCTCGAGGCTTAGTGCCATTGCACTGAGCTCGAGGCTTAGTGCCATTGCAGGTCAGATGCTTGATGCTATTGCAGTGTATTGGATGCTTAGTGTCACTGCACTGGGTCTGAGCTTAGTGACATTACAACTCGAACAGGTTACACTCGGAAGGCTTAGTGCCATTGCACAAGGCTGGAAACTTAGTGGCATTACACTTCTGTCAACACCAGGCCCAATGTCACACGAATCTCCCTTCCATTTCTTTGTTGACCTTCTGTTATTTCTACTTTATACTCCCACCGTAGGGCTTTTTTCAGGCCACCTTACATTTCTGCACCACTTGGTTCTCCTGGCAAGCAGTAAACACCCAACACCGGCAGTAGTTCAGGGATAGGTCTCTTTCTCTTACAATGATAAAGTAATTCATATAATTTGCCACTAATTTCATTATCAGATATGTAGCAACTTCTAAATGTGATGCATTTTTTAAACAACTTTTTGTCAGAAGTCAGCAGTTATTGGCATTTTATGTTGAAGGGCAACTGGTGGCTCCACCTGCCGAGGAATTGTTAGATTATCATGTTGACACAATTTGGGACAGTGTACTTTGGTCTACTAATAAGGAATTGTTTAATAACTGTGTCACGTGGTTCTGATATTGAGGTGTGAATAAATGTGAAGTAATGTTTCACTTCCTGGTTTGCCTGTTTCAGGGGGGTGCCACCCCAGATGCTGAATACGACTATGTGGATGACGTCTTCTTCGACAGTCCTCCAGTGTCGCCCACCTCCCTTGTGTACACTCCCAGCACCACCTTCTTCGACGCTCCCTCCACCCTTCAAACCATTGCTGAACGTTCCAAGCTGTCTGAGGGTAATTATCTTTTTATGACTGTTGGGAATCAGTCTATATATGTAATTAGTCCATATTCGACGAAACAGTACATAATGGCTACGTTGTCAAATTCAGTGTGACTATGGTAGTTATTATTATTATTATATATAATTATATATATATATATATTATATATATATAATTATGCACACAATAAATCGCGTTTTTTTATCCCCCAGGTGGCATTCTATTATCATAATTAGTGCGAGCGATAAATCACTCCCTAGATGTGTGATTTGTACGAGCGATAGGGAGCAAGAGCGATGCTCACCTTAAATTAAGCATTGATATATATATATATATATATATATATATATATATATATATATATATATATATACATAAACACACACACACACTTACACATACTTCTTTAGCCACAGAGTTATTTACAATTTCATAAAGTCATAATTCCTGTGTGGAAAGCCATGCATTGTGTAGAAATTCTTTACCAGCATTGAATTTCATTACTTAAAAATCAAGGCCTTGAATTGAAAGCCTGGAATTTTGCAAATGGCATTAACAGTCTAGGACTTCTAAGTTGTCCAAAATAAAAAGGGAACTAATCACAGAAAACCTTTCAGTTCGCCACCTTCCACGAATGGCAAGGCTTCCCCTCCACCAAGTATGGAAACAATAATATTGTTTTTAACAGAAGCAGGTACAGAAATTTGGGATTTTACAGTTCATATATTCAAGTATATGAACACTGCTCAGTAGAATGTGAGTGGGATACTTTATCTTGCACCCTGTTCCCAGGAGGCAGCTTAGACTCGCAGTCGCTGGCTGCCAGACAGGAGGAGTTTGAACCGTTCCCTGCAGCAGTGTCAACAAAAGCAAATGAGGACGAGACGGATGGCCTCCTGATCGGGCCACCGAGGTTAGCAGAGATGGTTCCACCTGGGGAGGAATTTCACCCTGACCTCAGGTAAGAGACACAAGTGTAATAATATCTGGATTAATATTCAAAGTATATTTCTTTATTGTCTATCTTACCATGTCACTTATTAGTTATTTAGTTAACTTGTTTTGTTTCTCATATTGTGTGTTTGAAATGAATTGATTGATTTTGATTGGTTGGTTGGCTGGCTGGCTGGCTGGCTGGCTGGCTGGCTGGCTGGCTGGCTGGCTGGCTGGCTGGCTGGCTGGCTGGCTGGCTGGCTGGCTGGCTGGCTGGCTGGCTGGCTGGCTGGCTGGGTGGCTGGCTGGCTGGCTGGCTGGCTGGCTGGCTGGCTGGCTGGCTGGCTGGCTGGCTGGCTGGCTGGCTGGCTGGCTGGCTGGCTGGCTGGCTGGCTGGCTGGCTGGCTGGCTGGCTGGCTGGCTGGCTGGCTGTACTTACATAATCAGCAGCAGTGCCTGTGGTTATGTGAGGATGGTTATGACAATAACCACAATGTATACAGTAACCATCAGTGTAGACGTTGCCCTCCTCCTGTGATGACTTGCTGAATCAACTATATATGTGTGTTTGCAGACATACCAAGAGTGGCTGGCGAGTGCATCCACAGCCCAGAGATGTCCTCCCCAGTCCTCAGGAAGACTCGACCGACCTGGATTTTCGAGGCATGTCTCGCATCCCCGGTGAAGTCTTAGATCTAGCATATGACAACTCGAATCGGCGGGAGATTGGCAAGGGCATTGTGGGAGACTTCTTCAACCGGACGTATCGGCGAGACAAGATGGACAGCAACATCGAACAACAGATGAAGGACATTGAACAGGATGACCACCGGTCAGTAACAGCATGTTGTTCTAACATGAGTGATTAGTTGAAGTGACTCACACGTTCTAACATCTTGACTGGTCACTCTGTTGGATGCTACACTTCCACCCTGATATTTTTATTGGTCCAGTCACTATATTGAATGTGTAGAATGTTTCCACTCTGGCCTGTCTGGCCGCTGCATGTTCCACCCTCACTGATCACTGTTATTTGAATATACTTTCACCCTGAGTGGTCATTGTATTGGGTGCATAATATACTTTCACCCTGAGTGGTCATTGTATTGGGTGCATAATATACTTTCACCCTGAGTGGTCATAGTATTGGGTGCGTAATATAATTTTACCCTGAGTGGTCATTGTATTGGGTGCATAATATACTTTCACCCTGAGTGGTCATTGTGTTGGGTGCATAATATACTTCCACCCTGAGTGGTCATTGTATTGGGTGCATAGTATACTTCCACCCTGAATGGTCATTGTATTGGGTGCATAATATACTTCCACCCCGAATGGTCGCTGTATTGGGTGCATAAAATACTCCGCCACATTGTCTCAGATTTGGTTGATTTTTGGCTTATACTGAAAATGTCACCTTTTTATGATTTTCCAAATTTGGGTGGTGATCTCTAATCATCTCTTACACTGTGTGTTTGTTTACATGACATATCTCCAACAGAACGGATAAATGGAAAAATCTTATTTTGTATCAATACAAACAGGGTGATTATTTCCAAAGAGAAAAATATCATTATACCCCTCAAATTTGATATGCATGCTAAAATGCACACACATAGGTGATGAAATTTTTATTTTCTTGTTAAAAAGTCTAGTAGCGTGCAGGCAGCCTGTATATCCAAAGGCATGCGTGAAGAAGGTAGCTGGCAAGAGAACCAAGTTCAACCAACTTCAAAGAACTATGGCATCCATGCAGCTGCCACACTATCCCATTGTCTCCTACTAAACAAATGCTAACTCTCTGAAGGTAATCTCCAAAATTATACACGTTGAGGGTTTTCATTCACAATTGGGTGGGAGGCAAAAAAAAAGATCTCTAAAGTTGATCATACATGAGTATGTATTGTGTGTATTGGATGTTTGATGGAGATGACGTCACTTAGTTTGAAAATGTTGCGTTATGTCAAAACTTCTTTAGTGTTTATGATTACAACACTATTGGGGTATGTAAAATGGATATTACCAACAATTGATGAAACCACATAAAAGATGTGGCTAGATAAATTGAAGACATTTAACCACTTAGGGTGAGCCCAGGATGTATGGAGTAGTTCCACACTAACTGGTCACTGTATTGGATGCGTGGTGTACTTCCACACTAACTGGTCGCTGTATTGGATGTGTGGTGTACTTACACACTAACTGGTCACTGTATTGGATGCGTGGTGTACTTCCACACTAACTGGTCGCTATATTGGATGCGTGGCGTACTTCCACACTAACTGGTCGTTGTATTGGATGCATAGTGTGCTTCCACACTAACTGGTCGCTATTTTGGATGTGTAGTGTACTTCCACACTAACTGGTCACTGTATTGGATGCGTGGCGTACTTCCACACTAACTGGTCGTTGTATTGGATGCATAGTGTACTTCCACACTAACTGGTCGTTGTATTCGATGCATAGTGTACTTCCACACTAACTGGTCGCTATTTTGGATGTGTAGTGTACTTCCACACTAACAGGTCCCTGTATTGGATGCGTGGCGTACTTCCACACTAACTGGTCATTGTATTGGATGCATAGTGTACTTCCACACTAACTGGTCGTTGTATTCGATGCATAGTGTACTTCCACACTAACTGGTCACTGTGTTGGATGTGTAGTGTACTTCCACACTAACTGGTCACTGTGTTGGATGTGTAGTGTACTTCCACACTAACTGGTCACTGTGTTGGATGTGTAGTGTACTTCCACACTAACTGGTCACTGTGTTGGATGTGTAGTGTACTTCCACACTAACTGGTCACTGTGTTGGATGCGTAGTGTACTTCCACACTAACTGGTCACTGTGTTGGATGCGTAGTGTACTTCCACACTAACTGGTCACTGTGTTGGATGTGTAGTGTACTTCCACATTAACTGGTCACTGTGTTGGATGTGTAGTGTATTTCCACACTAACTGGTCACTGTGTTGGATGTGTAGTGTATTTCCACACTAACTGGTCACTGTGTTGGATGTGTAGTGTATTTCCACACTAACTGGTCACTGTGTTGGATGTGTAGTGTACTTCCACACTAACTGGTCACTGTGTTGGATGTGTAGTGTACTTCCACACTAACTGGTCACTGTGTTGGATGCATAGTGTACTTCCACACTAACTGGTCACTGTGTTGGATGTGTAGTGTACTTCCACATTAACTGGTCACTGTGTTGGATGTGTAGTGTATTTCCACACTAACTGGTCACTGTGTTGGATGTGTAGTGTATTTCCACACTAACTGGTCACTGTATTGGATGTGTAGTGTATTTCCACACTAACTGGTCACTGTGTTGGATGCGTAGTGTACTTCCACACTAACTGGTCACTGTGTTGGATGTGTAGTGTACTTCCACATTAACTGGTCACTGTGTTGGATGTGTAGTGTATTTCCACACTAACTGGTCACTGTGTTGGATGTGTAGTGTATTTCCACACTAACTGGTCACTGTGTTGGATGTGTAGTGTACTTCCACACTAACTGGTCACTGTGTTGGATGCATAGTGTACTTCCACACTAACTGGTCACTGTGTTGGATGTGTAGTGTATTTCCACACTAACTGGTCGCTGTGTTGGATGTGTAGTGTACTTCCACACTAACTGGTCACTGTATTGGATGCGTAGTGTACTTCGACACTAACTGGTCGCTGTATTGGATGCGTGGTGTACTTCCACACTAACTGGTCGCTGTATTGGATGCGTGGTGTACTTCCACACTAACTGGTCACTGTGTTGGATGCGTAGTGTATTTCCACACTAACTGGTCACTGTGTTGGATGTGTAGTGTACTTCCACACTAACTGGTCGCTATTTTGGATGCATAGTGTACTTCCACACTAACTGGTCGCTGTGTTGGATGTGTGGTGTACTTCCACACTAACTGGTCGCTGTATTGGATGCGTGGTGTACTTCCACACTAACTGGTCAATGTATTGGATGCGTGGTGTACTTCCACACTAACTGGTCACTGTATTGGATGCGTAGTGTACTTCGACATTAACTGGTCACTGTATTGGATGTATTGTGTACTTCCACACTAACTGGTCACTGTATTTGATGCATAATGTGCTTCCACACTAACTGGTTAAAGTATTGGATGCATAGTGTACTTCCACACTAACTGGTCGCTGTATAGGATGCATAATGTACTTCCACACTAACTGGTCACTATTTTGGTTGCATAGTGTACTTCCACACTAACTGGTCACTGTATTAGATGCATAATGTGCTTCCACACTAACTGGTCACTGTATTAGATGCATAATGTGCTTCCACACTAACTGGTCGCTGTATTGGATGCATAATGTGCTTCCACACTAACTGGTCACTGTATTAGATGCATAATGTGCTTCCACACTAACTGGTCGCTGTATTGGATGCATAATGTGCTTCCACACTAACTGGTCACTGTATTAGATGCATAATGTGCTTCCACACTAACTGGTCGCTGTATTGGATGCATAGTGTACTTCCACACTAACTGGTCACAGTATTGGATGCATAGTGTACTTCCACACTAACTAGTCACAGTATTGGATGCATAGTGTACTTCCACACTAACTGGTCGCTGTATTGGATGCATAGTGTACTTCCACACTAACTGGTCACTGTATTGGATGCATAGTGTACTTCCACACTAACTGGTCGCTGTATTGGATGCATAGTGTACTTCCACACTAACTGGTCACTGTATTGGATGCATAGTGTACTTCCCCACTAAATGGTCACAGTTTTGGATGCATAGTGTTCTTCCACACTAAGTGGTCACTGTATTGGATGCATAGTGTACTTCCCCACTAAATGGTCACAGTTTTGGATGCATAGTGTTCTTCCACACTAAGTAGTCGCTGTATTAGATGCATAATGTGCTTCCACACTAACTGGTCACAGTATTGGATGCATAGTGTACTTCCACACTAACTGATCACTGTATTGGATGCATAATTGTCACTGTCTTGGTTATGTGCTTATGGCAAAATTGACCTGTGATTGTGTTGTTTCAGGGCCTACTTCACGTGGTGGGTCACCTTTGTTCAAGTTGTTGTCTACATCATTGCTGTTATCGTCTATGGGTTTGCACCAATAGGCCTTGAAGAGACTGAGATTACTGCAGAGGTAACATTACACTTTTAAACTTCCTAAATTCTAATTTAGTGCTGGTTCGATACCAGATTTTGTTCGATACCGATTGATACCTGATTTTTTTTCGATATTTGATACTTATGTTGTAAGTCAAATATTCCAATAGAAGCACATTATGCAACAGAAATAGTGCTGTCAGAATTCTCCTATATCGAGTGATACCAGAATTTTATTTGATACTCAATATTTATGTTGTAAGTCTTCATCAGTACAGTATAGATCTCCAAAGAAACACACCATCCACTTAGACTAATGCTATGGAAACACACATGATTTTCCACTAGTAGGGAAATATATGTAAAAATATTTTCATAAATGATGGCAATATTTTGTTGACGCCACTTTGAAGATGCTTGATAGGTCATTCAAAATAATATGATGTCTCTTCAGCAACAACATGCTGCATTATTGTCAGGTGTCCACAGGTGCTTACTGTGTTTGAAGAATTGTCTTGTACCCCTGTCATGCATCCAAGTCTTAGCACACACTCTGAGTGTCTGTTGATGACTATACAAAACTTCCAGGTTCAATATTCAACATAACCATCTATACATGTACTAACTAACTGATAATGTTATGTTCATGACATTAAAACAATAAAGACAGCTGAAATAAAATACCTACCGGTAGTAACAAATAAATTAATTAATTGCACTGAATTATTTTAAACTAATAACAGTAGTTCACTCCAGCTGTTTTATATATATATATATATATATATATATATATATATATATATATATATATACAGTGTATATATATATATAATATATATATAATAATAATTCAGTGCAATTAATTAATTTATTTGTTACTAGGTATTTATATTCAGCTATATATATATATATATATATATATATATTATATATATAATTATATATGTATATCATATTGACGAGGACATGTTTTCTTTACAACATAAAGAGCTCAGATACAGTTCCGATACAGCTGCATGTTTCTATTGCTGCAGGTAATTAAACCGAACCTGGCCATCGAGAAAGTGTCTTACTTTGAGAGAGACAACCTGTGGATTGGACCACGACAGGCCGACCTCATCCACATGGGCGCCAAATACTCGCCCTGCATGCGGAAGGACGCCAACGTGGAGCGACTGCTGGCAGACGCCCGGAGCACGGAGAGTCGCACAGCTTGCTGCGTGCGCAACGACGGTTCCGGATGTCTGCAAACGGTCAAAGATGAATGCTCGGTAGGTGAACAGCATAGACAACTTGTACTTGCTGGTGTATACACTGGTCTAGGCAATGCTGCTACTTGCTATGGTTGTGGGCATGTGGCAAAACACCAAGAACATTTTCAATCTCAACTACTTCAATTATTTTCTTTCCCGGGAAAGTAACCAAAGAAACAAAATCAGTTATGTTACTGTGAAAGAATTTAGATTGTCCATGTGATTGAACAAGACAAAATACAGAAATGTTATTTGGGATAAGTATCTCCTGGCACCATTTCAATTTTGGACTTGGATGTTTTTTCGGTTCAACTAATGTTATCTGTTGTGATAAACAGAAGGAAATGTACTGTCTGGTTGTAGAAAGTGTTGATAAACAGAATGGAATGTACTGTCTGGTTGCAGAAAGTGTTGATAAACAGAATGTACTGTCTGTCTGTTTGCAGAAAGTGTTGTCGGAGTGGATGAACAAGACCGGACGTGACGGTTATACTCAGTCAGGCACAGTCTGCGGTCAAGACCCAGAGTCAGTGTCTCCTTCCTAAGTTCCTAGTACTTGGTTTAGTGTCTGGAGGTTGATTACTTTGGAAATGAAAGAAAATGTATGCATTCAGTATGTACCTTGAATGGATGATTGCGCTTGAAATAACATTTGCTAAATAAATCTGTTTTAAAATATGTTTGTGAGTTCTATGTCGATATGTGTTATTAATTTGATCTGAAAGTGATGTGTTGCAATTGGCTTTGAATTGCAAGTGATACAATTATGATAACACTTTCCAAACAACATTTAATGGTTGTGCAAGAAGTATTATACTGTGACAAAGTTGACCTGTTTGGTGGTGTTGTTTTTCAGTTTTTGCACGAAGCCCACCTCCACGGGACCCTATACTTGGTCTGACGACATCACGACATGGCCGGTAGGTCATCACGCCTTTATCGCAACATCCACTCCGTGTTCTAGACATAACAGTTGAATAAATATTTTATGAACCTTGTAAATATTGCAGTGTTCGTTTTGAGTGTGTTTTGGTAAGTGTTGAGGATGACGACTCTTCTGACCACTTGCTGCACTGTTTATGTCCCAAACTAAGGTAGCTATGGTTGTACATGAGAGGAAAGGCTGCTCTTTACCGGTTTGTGAAGTCTGTTCTTGTGACAAATTGGTGCCATGAAGAAATTAACAAGAATATGCACAGCAATGAACATATAATATGAAAATTTATATAGCGCCCTTTATAACCTAAACTGCTTAATTGATCATAAAAACAAGTCATAATTACTAATAGAAACATATAGAAGATCATTAAATGTAGTCATAGATACTAAAACTGCAGTATTTCTTAAACTACGCAAAATTAAAACGGAATGGCTAAGAAGTAAATTAAAAAATATCTCAAAAATTAATGCACATTGACTATCTATAAAATATGCCATACAAATATAACAAATTTCATAAATAACTAAAATTCCTTTCTAAACAAATATATCTTTAATTGTCTCTTGAGTGCAATGTTGATGTAGCCAGGCATATGGAAACAAGTATGTAGGTGTGAATTATAAGTAAATGTACACAATGTCTTCAGTTTGCACACACAGCCACAATACACATCAGTGCTTCACGTTTGATAAACCCAGGCAAGCGATAAATCACTCACCTAAATATGCAAAATAATTTAGGCGAGCCATTTTTACTTTTGTTTTTACTCACCTGCGGCACCACTATATAATCGTGCCATGTGGCTGGTTTCACAAAGCAGATTTTTAATTATGCAATTACTTACTTAGCATCTTGTGTTTGCATAAACATCTATGGTCGCATATGTACATCTAAACACATAATTTACTATGTCAGTCATCTTATTAGTGTTATGAACGTTCTTAGTTGCTTCATGAGACCAGCCCCTGGCGTGTTGTAGACTGGTGATGGGTGTGATTATCGTAATTAGTGTGAACGATAAATCGCTCCCTAGATGGGTCATTTGTACGAGCGATAGGGAGCGAGAGCAATCATTCGCCTTAAAAACGAAGCACTGAAACAACGTGCACACGCACGCACACACGCACGTACGCGTGCCCACACAATCTGTGTTTGTTGGTGTGTAAGTCTTGCTGTTGTTGACACAGATCTGTCAGAAGAGTTCAGGTTCGATGAAGAAGCACATGTCGTGTAAGCTGGCTGGTCGTCCCTGCTGTGTCGGCATCCACGGTCGCTGCATCATCACGACGCGCGAGTACTGCCAGTTCCGACACGGGTACTTCCACGAGGAGGCAACCCTCTGCTCCCAAGTATGTCTGCCCTAACATTCCCACCGTCCACCTGTCATCTGGCTGCCTTTGTTAACTATTTATGGGTGATTTATCCATCCTGTGACCCATTTCTGAGCAAAATCTCATGTATTCCGTTGTATAATTTGACAAAATAATGGTCCCAGAAGTATATGTTTATGACAAAAGATGCAAACTGAAGACAACTCTGTGCAATTGTTGTTAGTGTAATCTGTGAGACACAGCATCCTGTTGCTGCAGTTCTCTTTCTAACTTATCAACATTGTTGGCAGAGGCGGTGGAGGTGACAATCACCATTTATAATGTGTCATAAACAAACTGCAACATAGTGGAGCCAAAATTAGAGCAGAGAATGTGTAGTATAAGAATCGATGTCTCAATATACGTTGACAAAGTAAGTACAGAATTATTATCAAGTACTCAGAAGGTATTACACAAAATTATAATATTAATTAATTTCATCATTATTGGTCAAGACTGCCCAGTTAAATATGGCAGGGAGAAGGCAAAAGAGAAATGGTAATATTTTCTTTAGAACTTCAGACCTATCACTTTCACTGCATTGGTATTTTCACTGCATTGGTACTCATAATAGCAATTGCTGTTATTTGGCTTATAAAAGGTGTTATATTGTTATGGATGGTTGCGGTTTGAAAATGAACAAATTGTATCATTTATTAGGTGATTTATGTAATAATTTACATTCTGGTAGATGAAGAGCATATATTTTATCATAAATTTGAGTTGTCATTGCTTAATCTGTTGTTGCTGAATAGATATGTTTGTATGATACACATGACAATAAATATTATTGATTAGCTGCCAAAATATAACAACAGTGTAAGGAATGAGATTAATACTTTTATTTATAAAAAATTGTTTAACCGTAATAATAAAAACTAATGCTAAATTACCATACTGAATATTTTTATACAGAGTTAAGAAACTAACTGAAATGTATCATTTTAGATTTCCTGCATGAACGAGATCTGCGGAATGATACCATTTGCGAATCCTAGAAGACCGGACCAGTTCTATAGACTCTGGACGTCCCTCTTCCTACACGCTGGGTAAGAAACGACATGCGTGGCTTTGGCAACAAATCTTAGTCCTACACTATAACGAAAATTGTGGACAGCAAATACTACTCAAGAAATATTTAGTTTATCCATCTGTTGTTGCCATAAAATGTCGCAGGAGATGTAATGTAAAAGATCAATCGGTGGAAGGAAGGCGAGGTTGGTTTCTGCGTCTATGAAATGTCATATATTTATCCCTTTCTTGGAAGCTTTCGGTTCTATATCCACTTTTTCATGTTGTGTGACCTTGCAACTGGTTCAGTTAGTTGCAACATCATTAAATGGTCAGGTCTTTTTTCTCATATTTTTCATCGCTCTTGTTTAGGTTTATTTTTGTAAATATCTAACAGCACTATTGTTATAATTAAAGTGATTTTAACAAATGTTGTATATTGTTTTTTATTCTGTCAGTTTATAAAAGCATGTGACGTATTATATTTGTTTCTAACCATTTGTAAAGGAAATAAAATTGGTCATTGAAAGGTAAGATAAGGTGTCAGAATCTCTAGATGACGTGACCTAGAGAGCTAGTTTTAGCTTAAATGCAGAACACCCAGTCACTGTGGCGGGTCATATATTGCAAGTGAATATGAATGATGTGTCCTTTCAGCCTCATGCAGTTGGTCATCACTGTGCTCTTCCAAGTGTTCATCATGAGAGACATAGAGAAGCTGACCGGATGGCTGCGTATTGGCATCATCTACATCGGCAGTGGCATTGCGGGCAGTCTCTCCAGTGCCATCTTCCTGCCCTATCACGTCGAGGTGAGTCTACAGCGAATGGCTTCAGCAGAGTTTAGGATTAAAATCGGTATTCCTCTTACGTGTTTGCAATCAGCTTACCCTTGTAGCATTTTGTGCGTTATCGGTGAACTTTGTCAAACGAATGTCACTAGATGGTGTCATAGTAGTCATTCTGCAGTGGTGTCGCTTACTAGCATCGGCCCACAGCCTGATTGTCTGAGATGAGTTCAAGGTTGACTAATTCCTTTTGATGAACCTCTGAGTTTGGCTTCCAACAATTTTGGGTTTTCCCAAAAACATCTGACACAAAGTTATGTGTTGTTGTTATTATTATTGTCTGCAGTCATAATGCTAGGATTCTGTCACTATTTGTAACCTTGCACATGTATTGCTCTTTTTGAGCCATGTTTTAATTGTAATCAAATAGCACATCGCCTTCATCAAGTGTAATTTTTAAAAATCTCAATTTAAGCACAAAGTATGTTTGGTTTTAAATATGTTGCAACAGGGAGTTGCAACTGTAATAAAATCATGCAACATGTGTTAACTAAGTATCTATATTTAACCGTAACTACATGGTATTTTTTAAGAAAAAGCAATTTGGATTTTCATAACAGCCATTGTCTCAAAATAATCGCTGTAGGTTGTTTTTGGCGAAATCCTTAGATGGATTTGTGGGAATGTGTTTGTATATAGAATACATGTCCCTGGTCTAAACGTGTATGTGTGATATATATTGCGTTTGTAATGTCAGGAGGTGAAGGTTAGTAATAATAATACAGGTTCTTATATCGCGTGATCTCTAACTAATTTGATCAATACGCCTCATAATTTATAAAAATACATAAACAGTTATAAAACAATTTAAAATATGTATTTGAATTAAAAAAAAAATTAAGACTGATGAGAAAAATAAATAAATAATAAAAGATTGAAATGTAGATCTGGCTAATTTCCACCATACATTCTTTTAAATAAAATGTCTTTAGATGACGTTTAAACAGGAACAAAGACGGACCATCACATAGTGTCAGTGCCTTGTCTCTGTCATTGCAGGCTGGACCAGCCGGGTCACAGTTTGGTATTCTCGCCTGCCTCTTCACCGAGGTCATACAGAACTACCAGATCCTACTACACCCTCTGAGAGCTCTCGGACGGCTATTCTTGCTCTTGCTTGTGCTCTTCATCATTGGCCTCCTGCCATTCGTCGACAACTACGCACACCTGATCGGCTTCATCGTTGGTTTCCTTCTCTCATTCGCCCTTGCTTCCCTACCTCACGTTCGGCAAGTACGACAAGCACAGCAAACTGATCGGCATCATCGCGTGTCTCTTCATCACTTGCGGTTTCTTTGCGCTGCTCGTCGTTCTCTTCTACGTGTCGCCGATCTACAACTGCCCCGGCTGCCAGTACTTCAACTGCATACCGTTCACAAAGTCGTTCTGTAAGAGCATGGAGGTGAACATCGAATATAACACAGAGTTGTACTGATGTGCACCCGTGTGTTTGTGTTACACCTGTAGTTTGCACTGTTTATGCTGCCATATATTTTTATTTGTTGACATGTCAACCGCCCTCACTGTTGTTTGTAGAATCGTGACAGATTTGTAGGTTATGCAAATTTTGTGCATTCATCTCTTTGAATTTGTCAAAAGATGTTGGTTGTCCTCATAATTGTGGATTCTATGCAGTCGTGTGAGTGTGCAAATATTTGAGCTGGTGCCTGACTTGATGCGTGGTTACTACCATAGAATAAGTTATATTTTGTGAAATTTGTATTATCAGGGCACTGTTTTTTCCTCAGAATTTTATTACTAGATCGACTGGTCTAAAGTGACCACATGAGCAACTTCATACGTGGATCAGTATTATGCACAGTACTGGTATTAGCAGCAGTGTTTTAGTGATTGGGTCTACTTTAAGACATTTTGTGCAATGTTTTTTCAACACTTAAGACACGCTTGGATAAATAATTGTTTGACTACACAGTAGCTAAGATAAGATGGCTTATAGCAGATAGGAAGAAAGTAGCATACCACTAGGACAAATAGTTGACTCTATAATATAGAAAGTGACTTGTTAGTTGAGCTTAGTAATTGTACGTACAAGTGTAACTAGTTTAATCCTATGGGTGAGTAAACTTCACCCTGAGTTGGGTGTCGGCCATTGATGTTGTGGTTTTAAGGATATTATATTAGATATAATTATCTCTCAAGGAAACAGCATTCAGTTAATTATGCACTGGGTAATTTCTTAATGATTGTCAGTAGTTTGTTGAGCAAGACAGTAAGTGAGATATGGTTAAGTCTGTAGTGTGTTGTATCAGATACAAGTGGCATAGCTCTTTCAGACAAAAATGATCGTACATAATGGCTGGATGTGCGTGGCTGCCTCATGACAATGACGACGTTATCAGTAGCTGATTTAGTGTTGTTGTCACTGTGATTTGTACTGCATGGTTGGTTCCATCATTGCAGATGCAGTCAATGCTTCCATTGTAAAAACAATGATGTAATACATGTTATTTGTAGAGATATTGTGCATAATTTGTTATACATATATAGTCTGATAGTTAGGTAATCTTATGTACACCAATTACTAGACATGCTCAAAGCCACTGCATTGTCATAGCATAATGTTGCCATAGTTGTGAAATGCAATTATTTTCTAATGTAATATACAGGGAAGTTAATTAATTTGAAAAACCTTTCTACGTGATAAGTCTACAACTGAGTGCACTGTTGTGGGCATTTTATGTACAGATTGGATATATTTTATTTAAAGATTACTGTCATATTCATCGATTGCTCGTGTTGTTGCCTGTAGCAGATCTCCTGTGTACATATAATAATTATAAAGAAGCCAAGACACGTGAACTGTTAATTCAAGTACACAGTCTTCTTGCTGTCGCTAAATCTGTGATTTAAAGAGTACATACATAGTTTATTTATTCTAACAATTTTTTTAACTTTTAAGATTATAGAACAGCTTGCAAGTACCAGTGTGACCGGTATGAAATATCTTTTAATACTCATTTGTAATTTAAATTTAATGACTGCTCGTCTTAAACGGTTGTGCAACCAAACAATTATGTGTTATACGGTCAGTCTGATTTCTGTGGAAGAACTATTTTCTACTTTTTAGAACATCATGTATCGCAGCAAACTAGGTAATATGCTCAAACTGATTACTGTGTATTCCTGTTTACCATGACATGTGCCTTTGGCTGTCTTGTAGTATCTGAAGTTAATTGATTAAGACAGTAGTACACCTTTATAATCTGTATTTGATGTGGATATTTGTTACATAGTACCTCCAATATGTTTTTCAATATGTCTGTGAAGTAGGCCACTTGTGTTGGTTTCTAACATAGAAACAGCTTTGCTATGCATACTTTTATTTTTCCACCTTGTTGCTGTGTGGCTTTAAATGCCTGTATATATACATATGCTGTGCATAGATTGGTAATAAAATGATGTGTGTATGTATTTTGTCAGTGGTGCATTATTTTAACACAATATTATTATTATTTTGACATAAATATATATAACTAGCTGCTGAGGATGGATTCATGTTAACATCTCAGTGTACCAGAGAAGCTGACAAGGTATTCGATTGAACAGGTCTGCAAGGGAGGAAAGTAAAAAGTGTTTTGAGCAATCCTGAAGATTGGATACTGTGCGATATAAGAACTTATTTTTAACACTCTGCATTAAAACTGTGAAATATGACAATAATCATAACTAATTTCAAACAATGATCATTGATTCACTAAATTTTATACCATTTAATAGGCTCTGGTGACATGATTGTTTAGAGGGTCTGTGTCCATTGGTCTGATTAAGTTGAGAACGGGTGAAGTTGGTCGAGTGAGTGCAGACAGGTGACGATGAGACTACTCGGACTAGTGTCATCTCCTACAGTGAAAAGAGTGGTGTTGCTTGTTATCAGAGACTGCTGGTGGGAGATAATATATTAGCAAAATCAGTAAGACACGAACACAAACCACAGACGTGCATTTCTTCAACAACAAAAACAATTAAGCTGCTGCAGCGTAAACATAATATAATAGCACTAACTCAGTCTCGGTGATTGTGAGCATTGCCTGTTGTCAGTGTTGAACTCCTGAGGCTGAAGTGAAGGCTACAGGTATACAGAAACACATACCGGGTAGGAGTTATTTAAAGCAGATGCTAGTTACAAACAATGGCTATTATTTATCCGATTTTTTTATGACAGTATCTCCAGAAAAATGTTCTTGATGCTACGTGAGACATCTGATTTGTCTTGCAAAATCCTCCAAAACTAGGTGTCACCGATAAAACCAGCCGACATCGGACAATCAATCGCTCGTGTGACCAGCGCTGGCTTTGTAAGTTATGTATAGTTGTGATCCGAACTAGACCAAGCATATTAGTATTCGCGATTAACTGTGATTAAACAATATATTACGCATATAAGCCGTGGTAACTTGATTGTTACGTGTCGCTTCGGTCAAGACGTCCAACAAGACGAAGCGTCTTTCTTAGTGACATGTGTCGTCACCTACTGACCAACGCAAGCACTACAAGACGACGTTGTGTTAGTCAACAAGTTTCATATGGCCCGCAACGATTCTTCGCAGATGGTGGATGTAGTTGGTAGCAAGTACCAGCGTGGTTTATTTGCTAAGTCGAGTGTTCTGCGTTTTGTGCGGTAGAAGTCTCCTCTGTCGGGAGAACTCGGAGTTCATCATTTTCACTCTCATTCGTTCACGCGTGTTTCGCCTAACCACCGCCAGTGGCGCCTATTGTCCATGTGGGTTATGAACACGCAGTTTCTTTCGCGGATGTGTTTGATTAGTTATCACATCACTTACTTTAACAGGTCCAAATGGCTGTTTTGATTCTGTATGCAAATCGCATGTATTTTTATCGTCTTCAGAAGCGTTCATGCGCGCGACAGCAACGTTGTCGTCGGAAGGAACCTCGCCATGTAGCCACGCTTCCACGGAAAATAAATGTATTCTCTTTGATTTTTTTCTCAAATTATTATTATTTCACTTTACGATTCGAAACACTGCTGATCTTATCTCAAGACCGGTCAGTATTTGCCCAAAACTAAGCATTGAGACCGTCTCAAGATTTATTTTCTGATGTTGCAATTTCTCTATTGTTGTATTTTTTCCCATATGTTTTTATCCGGTTTGCATAGTCAAGGCTGGTTAATTTGAAAATGTATAATTATACAGGTCTGTGTGACCTCTCCAATCTCTTCGGAGGCGTGACTTCAGTTCGTTTACTGTCTTGGCCTGAACTGTGTCGACTGACAGATAGTTCCACATTTTAACCACTCTGGTCGAGAAGAAGTTTATCGTAAGTGATCAAATAGGTAGGCCTATATCAACAGTGTGAATGGGCAGGACCAAATTGTCCGCACTGCATGGCGCTCTATGTCTGATTGACGCGAATGTCACGCACCAAGCATAACACATGCACGCACGCACGCACGCACGCACGCACGCACGCACGCACGCACGCACGCACGCACGCACGCACACACACACACACACACACACACACACACACACACAACCTCTCTTCTACTGTCATTGTTGCCGCAACCACTGGCTCTTCAGCAAGTATTTGCGTATTCGTGGTGTAAGTCCTTTTCTTGGGCCACTCTATTTAAAAGGTGTGGGAGCAATGATATTAGTCTTCGATCCTTCGATCAATACACAGGAGGGACACAAACTTTCTATATTGCGTAACACATCCTACGTATCATAACACTGTTGAGTATTTTCTCATCCAGCCATTATTCGTAGTGGCTTAGACTAAGGTTACAAACAGTTCAGTGTTCAAATAACAGAGAGACGGTCTTGGCATACCGTTTGAAATACAACAATTTGTAATTTAAACGTCTGAACATAATTTATATGTGAATTGCTACCATGAAAAGGAGACCGCATACTCAAAGTAGTGTTATTGCAGATCAGTAAACGAACCATGCAACTTACCAACAACAATAATATTTTAATCTGGTAGAAAATTGGCCATTGCATGTATCGCAATCACGCATATATAATATGTATTGTTATTTAGCGTGTCTTTCACGTTAAGTTAAACAATGGTCAATTAAGATAATGACCTACAATCCATGTAGTGTAATATTCGCCGAATTAGCGACATCTTAATTGCAGTTACAGAAGATTATCTCGTCATCAAATTGACGGACAGTGGCGCCACCGCGTGGCTAAACTGAACGTCACGCCTGGGCGCACAGTGCTATTTGCGGTCATGCGTGAGCGCGGTTGTCATGACGGCAGCATAACGATCGGGTCGCCGCAGCGAAGACAAGGCGCTGGCATATTAATATCACCGAATGTGACAAGACATCTACGCATATCTATGAACTGTAAGTAGCACCCAGTAGTGTAATGGATGTGATTATTCTGATCTCCTCTTCTGGGCACCGCTGACAGCCTTGAACCCACGGGAACGTTCGTCGGTGGATCCGTTCGTCAACCGGCCCCCGGGGAGGTGATCGCTGTGAGCCCGAGGCCGGTGTTGTATTATCGCTTTGTTTGGACACTCGTCTGACACAACCGGATCAACTCGGCGCTGTATGCGGTGTAGTTCTATGTACGTGCTGGGTCGTGTATTGCTGCCTGACGTAACTGCACATGAAGTCTTGCGTGCCTTGTAAATTAAGACTTGTTGCAAACCATGGCCGGCTCTAGACCAAGCACTAGCAGTCGCGTGGAATATGTGACAGGAAATAGGCCGTACCAGAAAGGGGGCTGGAGATTGTATGATTAATAGTATCCCAATATTTAGGGAAGGGGTGCATTTGTGGTGGGACCGGTAGGTAGGATATATTTGAGGAAGGGGTTTTCGATGCCATGTGAGATTTTCAGTGACACTCAAGGTGTTTTGCGAACCTCAAGGGAAGGGTGGTATTTAAAGAGTTTTTGCAGATACCCTAGGGGCTTGTGCATTTGGAGAGATTCAGCATGGTCCTTTTAGCAAGCTTCGAGGGGCGGACGCAATTATAGGCGTTTGGAAAGCCTCGAGATGGGTTGTTTGGCGATTTAAAGGGGTAGTGGTCTTGGTGGTGAAATTCGAGGTTTTTAGAACTTCGAGGTGGATGTTTTGGCGGCGAGTCTCAAAGGGAGGTGCATACCGAGTTTTGTGGAGAGCCTCAGTCAAGGTAGTGTTTTCGGTACAAGCTCCAGGTAAGCTTCAGAAATATTGAACCCGGCCTCCAAAAAAAATCAACAATACCGTCCCCTGTGTGTTTTGGTGTCATGTTCTGACTGGGGAATGGTGTTAAGGCCCCGGTTCAGACCAGCCAATATAAATTTCGTCCCACACAGTCACTAGAACAACATGGCCAAATGTTATGTAATGCTAAATCTTGCTGTATATAATAGTGTATACTTATTCAGAAATCATCCATCATTTAAATATAATTTCACTGTGAGTCAACATGGCACAAACACTATAATGTTACTTTATTCAAATCCATATCAACTTGTTCATATAATATTCAATTTAAAAACTGCTATAACTTAACATAGACACATCTACTGTAGCGTTTTGATCTGAGCCATAAAAGTCGATTACTCAATCATGTGCTGGACTGTGCGCCAGGCAGGCTATAGATCAAGCAATACTACCTAAGAGGGATTAAAGGTAATCCTGAAGGTCAGTCGTTTGTTCGGTCATTTCTAAATCACTACAGCTTGATCTGGCCATACCGTCATCGATCCTGTTAAAACACTTGTACTGCTTGTGTCGTTATGGAACATTCTGTTACGCACGCACGCACGCACACCACACACACACACACACACACACACACACACACACACACACACACACACACACACACACACACACACTCTCTCTCTCTCTCTCTCTCACATACACACACTCTCTCACACACATACACACACACACACACACACACACACCCCACACACACACACACACACACACACACACACACACACACACACACACACACACACACACACACACACACACACACAACAAAGTAATATTGTTGTTGATATTTTAACACACACACACTGTGAATATCCTAGATGTGCTTCCATTTGAATTTAATATATATATATATATTATATATATATATATATATATATATATATATATATATATATATATATATATAATTGCTCTCTCTAGTTTTCACAACACCACATCAATACTTGGTGAGAGATGTGATACATGTTGAATGCTAGCTTATCACGTCTTCCAAAATCACACCGAACAGACGTATTTTTGCCATTATGTTTGCTGCGCCAGGGTCTGGTCATTTCAACCTTTACGGCGTTGGAATAAACTGGATATTGGGGAGTTAAACCCGGCTTCAGCGTCACCCCGCCTACCGTGACGTGCTGCCTCGGATGATGGCATCAGAAGACGGGATGGAGTGCTGTGGAAACAATTAAACGCCACACTCTCCCGTAATTTCGAGTCCAATCGGCTCTTTACATGTTAACACAGGGGATGGGTGGTCACTTTGTACAGTGGCCATCACAATAAACGGCGGCAGGATATGGCGCCGATGCCGCTGGTCAACGCCGTAATCCAGTCGTATGTCGCGTGTCAGCAGATCGCTGGACACACGTCGCCGAGTTTCGGTCAAGCGCCATCGAGTCTTCCTGTAGACAACTGCGTAGGCATGTAGGCCCTACCAACTCTCCACGATTTTATTACCAAAACCACAGCGAACAAAGCCGCCGGACGCGGCGAACGTGTCGTATTTGCCATTATCCAACACGTCGTCCGGGTTTGGTGTCCACAGTTATAACGTCAATATGTATTATACTCAACTTAGCACTTGGTCACCGTCTTGGTGTCACTGTTGCGAGTTATTTCTCCCTCGGTGCGATGCGTGGAGACATCAAACAACCACCCCACCCACTTATATGTGATGCTACCCGATTAGGGGACACAGCAAGCTCGAGCACGTTTCGCTAAGTTACACAAATACCCCGACGATGCACAATCCTGTTGGAATATTAGTCTTTCCGAACTTCTATGAGTAACACATTGGTATAATATCACAGGATGCGGTTCTGCAACAAATCGTAGAATACGATATGAGTAAGATTCCATTGTAGTCGTACAGGTAATGGTTTGGCCACCGTATTATTATGCTGTCGAATGATTTCACACTTATCAGGAAAGATGCATAATTATATCTGTACATAGAACTAGAGTCAATTTTATTTCAGAGTACTGATGGTGCATGTCGTAAGAAGGACGGAACATACTGTTCTATAAGCTGCCTCGGCTAAAGTTGTTGAGGTTTATGACATTAATTAAGCAGGAGAAACAAAATGTCGCTAAGCGCCAGCAGTTGACTAGGCTGGTGTCTCATTCAAGTGACAAGAGTGAACTTAGAACGCTTTGGCCGCCGTGCATTGGCCTGTGCAGGACCTACTATGTGGAACAAACTCCCTAGGAATATGCGCGACAACGGCAATCTAGCACAATTTAAGAAACAATTACAGACATTTTTTATTTTCTACATAACTAGTTTTAGCTATTTACATGTATGTACACATTCGTGAACGAGACAGCCGTCCCGGGTTTGATAGTGTTAAAATAAAGTTATTGTTATTTATTATTTTGAAAGACAACAGTTCCAACTATATCCTGAGGGTGGATTGCACACAATATACAGCCATATTGTATTCTTGATAACCCAGAAGCTACCATGTGGCATTGTCCATTTTCTCCGGATGGAAATGTTATTACCCCCTAAATATCGATTGTACCACCAGGCTGTTGCTACTTCACGCCGGGCCAGTGGACACATGCATGACCTCGCTCGGTCTTATTTGGCAATATTTAGCCAGCAGACAAGACCAATACACCACACGGTGAAGTAAACTTTATGAACGCAGGTCGGGACAAGGTCTACCCATTGTGCTACTGAGGCCATATAACTGGTTATTTGTCCGTCCGCCTAACTGACCGGCGGTAACTCTGACTATTGCAATTAGTCATTGCGTTGTATTAGTAATACAACACTGCCAAAGATATCGAAACCCCTTAATGTAAAATGCGAGGAAACCAAGAACGTGCTAACGGTGCATATTTATGTTGATCGATTTTAGTTATGTTGTCGACATTGTCGTACCCATGAGGTTACACGTGTTGATTTTAACGTTGCGCATCCCGTAAGGTAACATCTGTTGATTACATCGTTGCTGTTGCAGCCTCGTAGAGTGACCGCAACAAGAAGATGTCGAAGCGAGTGATGAGGGACTCTCCGGGGCAGCGGGTGGGGAAGCCGTCCGTGCTGCCGCTCCTTCTGCGCTACTTTGTGAGTCGAACAGTTGTCTGATGTGATGCACCGCCACTTGTCTCGGCAAGACCGTCTTTTTCCTCTGTGTGTGTGTGTGTGTGTGTGCGTGCGTGCGTGCGTGCGTGCGTGAGTGAGTGAGTGAGTGAGTGAGTGAGTGAGTGAGTGAGTGAGTGAGTGAGTGAGTGAGTGAGTGAGTGAGTGAGTGAGAGTGTGTCTGTGCGTGCGTGTGTATGTCTGTGCGTGTGCGTGTGCGTGTGCTCGTAGGTATGAGTAGGAAAATGTCTTATTTCGCTACTTCCCATCTGTCACAATACTAGTAATTTGGTAAATATTGACGGACGGCGCACATGTTCGCATTCTTAAAGAGCCAGAGGTATGAGATTGTAATGCCATTTTATAAGCATATCAGTGACGTGGTTGTAGTGACTGTGTAGAGATTTCAAGATTTTTCTCAGGTGAAGTTTCCTTATAATCTAACAAAACGCTAACATGACCGCCAGTGGGAAAGTCAACAGTGTTCTGTGCCCTAAGTGACAGTTTTCATTAGGCCTTCAAGAATGATCTGCGTGCCATATTGCAAGATTGTTTTTGGCAACATTTCACTGACATATAGAAACAACGTGCGCAACTATTTAATGCACGCCATTTCTACACTGGGCATGAATCACTATTCAATCGTCTACATATTTGTATTTGTTTTCATTTTAATTGACAGAAAACAGAGAAGAGATCTCAACGGAAGCCGGGTTTGCACAGTCGAACTTTCACCCCTCGGTCCATGGCTCAGTATCACAAGTCTGCCGAAGTAAGTTACAAAATTTCTGTACATAAAAGTAAAAGGAAACAGGAAATGAAAACAATTAGGGTTTATAGAAATTTTTTGTAATTGTTTTAATTTGTGTGTGACATGTTTCAATGTAAGTTTCATTTTGAGTAGTTTTTATAGTATACTAGTATCTGACAAAACGTACATCCTGGATTAATTCGTTATTTAAAAGTCGACAAGAGAGCCAATCATCGTCTCTACCCTATTCTGGGGTAAGGCCGCCTGGCGGTCAGAAAGGCAGAGCAAAACTTCCACAGGCAGTAAGTAGTAAGGAGCACCGAGACGGCATGCGCCTTGTGGCGTCTGGGTAACCGAGGCTATATCATTCTATACAGACAAAGTCACATTTTCCTGAATAAGATTACAGGGAAGCTAACGTGGCGGTCTTTGATGGTAGTTATACTATGCGCGCGTGTGTATGTGTGCGTGCGTGCGTGCGTACGTGCGTGCGTGCGTGCGTGCGTTCATGTGTATGTGTATGTGTATGTGTATGTGTATGTGTATGTGTATGTGTATGTGTATGTGTATGTGTATGTGTATGTGTATGTGTATGTGTATGTGTATGTGTATGTGTATGTGTATGTGTCTGTGTGTGTGTGTGTGTGTGTGTGTGTGTGTGTGTGCGTGCGTGCGTGCGTGCGTGCGTGTGTGTGTGTGTGTGTGTGTGTGTGTGTGTGTGTATGTGTATGTGTTAAAACCATATAACTTTGGCAGCAGAAGGCTGTCAGTAGCTCCTCCCTGGTCCGAGGTGACGAGGTTCACTCCGTTTTGTTTGTCTTAATTCTCTTCCATAGATCTGTATTTTGGCGATATATGAATATTTTTACACATGTCAAAAATAATATTTATACAATGTGAGGCGGATACTTAGTCCGTGAACGGTGCGTATTCCGCAAATGTGTCGTAGCCCGTGAACTCTCCGCACTCAGAACGAGGCTCGATTCCTTTGTGCTGAGATTTTGAGTACGCAAGGCGCAATAATTTGCAGCACAAAGGAAGATCGGATTTTCGACCCCTCCATACTCCCCCATGGCTACCACCGATCCGATCCTTTTTAAGTATACATTCTAAATGTTTCGGTTGTACAATGTACTGCGCCGGACTATTGTTTTACGCTATGTAGAATAAATATCTTGCACTTCGCTTTGATTCATCGGCTTAGTCTACATCTACTCTGTATTATGTACTAATGTGTTGGCTACGGCCAACGCTAGCTTTACATGTATTTCTTGTTCTTTACTTGCATAAATTGTCTGTTGGGTGGGGAAAACGGGGAAAACATTGTTAACACCCCACCTTTGCTAATATTGTCATTTTCTAAATGTATCTATACTGTCTTGAGGAGTTTTGAGTACATTTATTAAATGACCTTTATCAACAACAATAACTCTTGTTTTTTTTATTTATTGTAGCAAACAAGCTCAGGTCTCTGCCAGTATAAGCATCAGCAGGGTATAAATGAATATTTTTACACATGTCAAAAATAATATTTATACAATGTGAGGCGGATACTTAGTCCGTGAACGGTGCGTATTCCGCAAACGTGTCGTAGCCCGTGAACTCTCAGAACGAGGCTCGATTCCTTTGTGCTGAGATTTTGAGTACGCAAGGCGCAATAATTTGCAGCACAAAGGAAGATCGGATTTTCGACCCCTCCATACTCCCCCATGGCTACCACCGATCCGATCCTTTTTAAGTACACATTCTTAATGTTTCGGTTGTACAATGTACTGCGCCGGACTATTGTTTTACGCTATGTAGAATAAATATCTTGCACTTCGCTTTGATTCATCGGCTTAGTCTACATCTACTCTGTATTATGAAACCTTAGAAAGAATCCAAAGACAAGCTGCCAGATTTTGTACACATAACTATTCTAGAGAACCAGGAACAGTAACCCAACTTTTTAAAGACCTCCAGTGGGACACCCTCCAAACAAGAAGAAAAATTAAAAGACTTAGCATAATATACAAAATGGAACATAACCTTATAGATATCCCGCTAGATCACTATATCCAACACAACACTAGAACCTCACGTAAACATGACAGTCAGTTCTTGCAAATTAGATACTCTGCAAACATATTTGGAAGCAGCTTCTTCCCAACAACAATTAAGGAATGGAATTCTCTCCCCTCAAACACTGTCTCAAGTAAATCACTAAAATCATTTCAGAATAGTTTAATCCAACATTTTAACAATTAAGTCAGATGACCCACCATGCGCACTGGCGTGATGTGTCCCTAGGACATTTTGCCAGTTAAGATACAGATACAGAGATACTAATGTGTTGGCTACGGCCAACGCTAGCTTTACATGTATTTCTTGTTCTTTACTTGCATAAATTGTCTGTTGGGTGGGGAAAACGGGGAAAACATTGTTAACACCCCACCTTTGCTAATATTGTCATTTTCTAAATGTATCTATACTGTCTTGAAGTATAAGCATCAGCAGGGTATAAATTATAAAAGTAAATGTTGTAAATTAGACTTATTTAATAACGTGTTTGCTATATACACGGAAAACAGTGAAAGGATGGAATGGTGAACCACCGTGCAGGTGGCGCCGGTGTAGTGTCACGTTCGGTTTAATGGGAAATGACATTGCAACATCGAGGACGAGTTAAAGAACAACAGCATGTAACGGTGATAAGTCGCGTAATCTACTTGGTTAATTAACAACTGACTGCATTTTTAATACTCTCTCTCTAGGGCCGAAGCATAAATGGAGACGAAGTCATCGCCAGGGAGTTGTTCTTCGACCTGGGTGTAGGCACAGGATGCAAAGTCCCCGTTAAGAGCAAACTGCCGCCGATTGTCACGCCCCAGGTGGCGCACCCTGTAGCGACAGTTCGCCCCAGTCGTCGACGAGTGGCGCCACAAGACAAAAAAGGGTAAGTCGCGATCGACAGGAAACGATGGCAAGATCAACGATAAGAGGAGGTTCAATATAATGTAATGTATTGTGTATCTAGTTTTATAATTCCCTGGCCAGGTTTGTCTATTCCCTCGTTCGCTCGTTCGTTCGCTCGCTCGTTCGTTCGTTCGCTCGTTCGTTCGTTCGTTCGTTCGTTCGCTCGCTCGCTCGCTCGCTCGCTCGCTCGCTCGCTCGTTCGTCTCGCTCGCTCGCTCGCTCGTTCGTTCGTTCGTTCGTTCGTTCGTTCGTTCGTTCGTTCGCTCGCTCGCTCGCTCGCTCGCTCGCTCGCCCGCCCGCCCGCCCGCCCGCCCGTCCGTCCGTCCGCCCGTCCGCCCGCCCGTCCGCCCGCCCGTCCGCCCGCCCGTCCGCCCGCCCGCCCGTCCGCCCGCCCAACTCGAAGACAGGTAAAGGAAGTGTCGTGTGTTTCACCAGCAGGAGTGGATGGAACCGCGGCAGTCGGCCCCAGGACACGGCGGATGATAGTGGTGACCACAGACGGCCGTCCAGGCCGCCTCGACAAGGGGATGAGGCCGCCCAGACCTCCGACGACGATGACGACTGGGTGCCAGACTTCATCGAGGACATGTTCGACAACTCAGACCGTCACGCCGTCGGCATGGGTCTACTGGAGCGGATGTTCGGCGGGAGCAAGAGGTCGGAAGAAGCCAAGAAGGAACGCACTAAGTAAGCGGTTATTTGCCTCGGTCAGGTTCAAAACGTTCTTCTCATGATAAAAACTGGGCGATTTATCGCGTTTGAAGATAACATTTGAAACAAACATTGATTAAAATATGACATTGTATATTTCGGCGGTAATACCTGTCTATTTGACCTAGTTTAAACTTATCAAATGATTTTATAAAAAAAAATCCGTGTTTGAGCACACCAAATGTCAACCGGTCGTACTTAGAAATAATGCCGAGCATATCGAATTTCATAATCACTTAAAAAAACTGTTTTAGTCGCAGTCATTGGGTTCAAGATTTTTAAAAACGGCACAACACACGACAATAAACAACATAGTTCAACCATTAAGTTCAACCAGGAATGTGAACTATGTATGAAGCGGTGCCTCTTCTGTTTGCATTTCGCTGTACTAAACGACGGCGTAGTAGTAAAAGCAACTGGACGCGGTTTTCCGACGTCAACGTCTGGCACGGTTTCAGATGCATGTCATTAACAAAGATGCCATTTCATTATCACTGATCTACGTTGTTGGTTTCTCGCAGACGTCCGTACTTCACGTACTGGGTGACATGTATCCAGGTAGTGATATTCTTCGTGACGGTCGCCACGTACGGGTTCGCTCCGGTCGGCTTGGACGTGAAGGAGGTGACGGCCGAGGTAGGCGTTGTCTCTCGTACACCCGCGTCAACTCAGAAATAGCCGATTCTTTACTGAAGTATTTGTTTAGTTAAAAATGGACCAGTCCATTCGTAGGTTTTATGTTAATTAATATCGTTCTTAATAGTTCTTAAGGCTACAATTCATGATGTCGGAAGTATAATACCTGCAAAATTTGTGTTTAATTACGAAGCCCACAACTATATTCGCAATTTAAAAGTTCTAATCAAAGCCTGCTCTTATGGTAAACAACCTTTTGGTGTTCAACGATGTCCGAGGTTCTCACGTTCAACAAGGCAGAGTTCCTGCCTGAAATTACTACACCCGCTAATCTGGATAGATGAACCGACTGATTCCATTTAAAACCAATCAAATATTAAATTCTGTCACGTAACATGTTTTTTCCTTAATGAGTAATCATGAAACATTTACATGAAAATCGATCGATCGCAGCCATCTGTTGTTGCCGAGTATGAGCAGAACGTGGTTTTCAGATACGGATGACGAGTCTGTCCATAGAGCAGGTGTCAATCAAAGACAAACGGAACATGTGGGTCGGCCCACGACAGGTACGTCTTTGATGTTGGGTGTATCCCACACACCTCATATATATATATTATATATATTATATTATATATATATATATATATATATATATATATATATATATATATATATATATATATATATATATATATATATATAATATAATATATAAAAAATATATATATATATATATATATATATATATATATATATATATATATATATATATATAATATATATATATAATATAATAATTCATTGTATTCCTACTTTCTGATATTGGTACGTTTCAAACGGTCCAGTTCTAAATTTGCGTTTAAGTACACTTTGGGATTGTTCCGTTAAATGTTCTATACGAGTCATCACATCACATTTTGTTGTTGTTGTTTTTCATCGACCGTCTTGTTAATTATACAATAACAATCTGAGAGCATTTTTCTGCGCCATAAATCTGGCAATTATAAATATATCAAAATAAAATAGTTGATAAATAGTAGACACTAAAATGTTCAAATTATATAACTGTTTCTTCAAAGTGAAAACGCTCGTTTATTCTTTTGGTTGCTGACTCTTGCTACGTGATGTTGGTAGAGCGACCTGATCCACCTGGGCGCCAAGTACACGCCGTGTATGCGGCCCGACCCGCGCATCGAGGCCGTCCTGGCCGCCGACCGTGCCGAGGAAAGTCAGACGGCCTGCTGCATCTACAACGACAACTCCGGCTGTGTACAGACGCTCGAGAAGGACTGCTCGGTGAGTGACACTGGCGGGCCCAGGTCGCGGGGTCACAGTCAGCGATGTCAGAGCCACATCTGACATCACTGATTCTGAGTCCGATAGATTTACATATCTATCAAATATACGTTGTTTGAATTTTCCTCTGCATTAGTTATGTGGATATTTTGTTTGTTGATTGTCGGTGGGTTAACTGATTTGGTTGTTTGGAAGGCTGTTTATGTAGATGCTTTGTGTATGTCTGTGTGCATGTGTGCGTGCGTGCGTGTGCATGCGCGCGGGTGTGTGTGCGGATGGATGCGTGCATACGTGAATATCCGAGTGTGCGTTTATGTGAGAGCTCCAGTAATTCATCGTGTAACATTCGCAAATTTGCGAAGTCGATCAGTGCAAGTGTACCGAATAGTTCGACTGACCAGAGGTCTGTTGTGTTACAGCCGACACTGTCGACTTGGCTGAAGTGGACACCATCCAAACTCGGCTACCAGAACCGCACTTCTGGTTCCGTGTGTGGAGAAGATCCCAAGTGAGTGGGCTGCCATCTGGTGTCTTTTGCAATCAAAATTACTGTTATCTTCTTTGTTCTCACGATAAATGTCGTTGTTACCGCAACAATGTTGAATACAGGACATGGCCATTTCACCGTCATGACTTCCATCGTTTACTCTATTCAGACAACATTGTCGTCACGAAGACCAAAACACCGTAGTCAAAGTCAGCGGTTTTGTTAATAAAATTATCGTTAAACGTAAGTGGGGAGGACTTTGAAAGCACAACCCCATGAACCTAACACATTTTCTCAATTCTTCAGGTCACATGTCCCTCATTTCAGCATGTATGGAACTTGACTACGCCCAACTGCTTAAAGAACCGTTCATCTTGATGATTTTATTAGAAATGTGTAGATTAGTATAATGCTGAACATTTGTACCCAGATTGTTATATTTCACGCACGCACGCACGCACGCACGCACGCACGCACGCACGCACGCACGCACGCACGCACGCACGCACGCACACACACACACACACACACACACACACACACAGTCAATAATTGAGGTCCGTTCGTCTTCAGGTACTGTGCCAGCCCCGCGTCCACGGGTTCGTTCATATGGAAGGATGACATAACGGAGTGGCCGGTAGGTGTACACACTCGCAGCAGTCGATACGCATGTTGGGGGTCCCACTTGTCGCTTTGTTAAAACTTCCCATAAACATGATCATTCACTGCGGTTTTATTGAGGCAGATTTCACCAATTCAATACCCAATATTGTATTTTGCAATTAATATGACAACATCTACAATTCGATGGAATGCTTAGATAATTTCTAAACCCAGCGCGCATGCGTACATGAACGCATAAATCAGCCATCAGCACAATGACTATGCCATTTTTTTTGCTTCTGTTACAACAAATCACTCCTCGTAACGATCATACACTTGTCAAAAACGAATATATTAGGTTCGTTTTGTCTCACTTCTAGCCAGAATATGCTGTTCTTTGAGTTTAAGTTTCCAAGGATTTAGGCGCAGTAGAAGTGTTTTTCTTCTTATTATTATCACCATTTCTATTATTATTAGCTATAACATGAATATTCCTATGGACGTGAAGCCATATCTTAGCTTAGTCCCAATCAGTGATAGATGTCTCAACCGAATGTGTCGTTTTCTCAACTCTCTGTGCTATAATACTATAATACGTCAACATGTTGCACTCAGTTATGTCTTTGTACGTGACACCCTGCCCTGTGTCATCAGCTGTGCGACTCGGAGCTGAATGCGACGGCGAGTGACCATCATATGATGTGTGAGGTGGTTGGACGGCCATGTTGTGTCGGCATCCAGGGAGAGTGCATTATTAGCACGCGGGAATACTGCGACTTCAGGAGGGGATACTTCCACGAGGAGGCTTCACTCTGTTCGCAGGTTGGCATGCCTCACGGTATTTGTTATTTGCAGCCAGTACACCGAAATCAACAATATGAATAAATTATATATTTTGAATCACAAATAAAGTAAACTAAACATTGCAAGTGATTTGTGTTGTCACGCAGTTGTAATAAACCACCAGTAGCAGCTATGTATGTTGATTCCTGTGGGTGGAGTTGATGTGAGTCTTGTCTGTTTCTCAGGTCTATTGCATGAAAGACATCTGCGGGATGATAACGTTCAGCGACCCAGCGAAACCTGACCAGTTCTATCGACTCTTCTTCTCTCTCTTCCTCCATGCAGGGTGAGTAAGGTTATACAACAACAATACAACAACAACAATAATGACGACGACAACAACATCATCATAATTATCATCATCATTTATCATCATCATTTTTATAAGCACCAGCAGCAGAAGTAGCAGTAGTGATAGCAGTAGTGGTAGATTTAGTAATAGCCTGGCGTGTGTGGCAGTCTGTTGCAGCTGCGTGTGACCTGACGTATGTGGCAGTCTCTTACAGCTGCGTGTGACCCGGCGTGTGTGGCAGTTTGTTACAGCTCGCTATCACGGTGTTCCTACAAATGACGGTGATGCGGGACTTCGAGAAGGTGACGGGGTGGTGGTTCATGGCCATCGTCTACCTGTTTGGTGGCGTCGCCGGAAGTCTCGCTAGCGCCATCTTTATTCCCTACCACGTCGAGGTAATGTCTCTACGCATCTAAGAGAAATCGCAATGTAACAGATGGTGGACTTTAATAACAAAATATTCCTCTGTACGTTGCACGGTTAGTGTGGTGTGAATTTAAAGAAATCGTAGGAGAGATTTGTTCAGAAGCGGCATTGAAGGCGCTAATGGTTAAAAACTAGCGCATTTTATGCGGATACACGAAGTACGATTATGAATTTGTTTGTGTTTCGTGTAAGACATTCGTTACACGTTCAAACTTAGCGGCCAGTTGTGGTTGCAAAACAGCAAATACATCTCTGAATAGTTTCAATCAACGTCAGTATCGATACCGCAATACTCTATAATGTATTCCCTTAACACATATCCATATTATAACAGCTACAAATATACTGTAATTTCTTAACACACCTAGGTAAACATGCTAACCGTCTAGTCTAAGTAATGTCTAAAGACCTCATTGTGTGTAAGCATAGCCTAAGTAAATTACTTCACGATGTTGTTGACGTTGTTTCCTAGGCCGGTCCGTCGGGGTCTCAGTTCGCGGTGCTGGCCGTTGTGTTCGTCGAGGTGCTGCGCTGGAACAAAGACCGAGCTCCGGGCGCCACGGTCGCCAAACTCTTCATCGTCTTCGGCATCCTCTTCTTCCTCGGCATGATCCTGTCGGACATTGACAACTTCGCGCATCTCTTCGGCTTGCTATTTGGCATACTCGTGTGTTTCGGGTTTCGCCCCTACCTGACTGTGTGTGGCGCGCCCGTGTCTGACATTGGTCGACTCGTTGGTGTCGCCGTGTGTCTGCTGCTCGCCGTGGCCTTGTTCGCCATCTTGGTGATGGTCTTCTATCTGGCGCCCGTCAGCAACTGCCACAATTGCATGTACTTCAATTGCATCCCATTTACGTCCACCTACTGCGATGACCAGGATGTGTCGATACGCAACGTCACAGACGCCTAGTGACAGACGACAGGTCACTGCGGAGTTGTATGGGTTTGTGTACGCTAAGTTGACAAGCACTTGTTGGCATCTGATCAATCAGATTATTCCTTTGAACACAGACACACACACACACACACACACACACACACACACACACACACACACACACACAACACACACACACACACACACACACAACACACACACACACACACACACACAACACACACACACACACACACACACACACACACCAACACACACCACACACACAAAACACACACACAAACACACACACACACACACACACACACACACACAAACACAAACAACACGCACACACACACCCACACACGCACACACACACACTACACACACACACACACACACACACACACACACACACACACCACACACACACACACACACACACACACACACACACACACACACACACACACACACACACACACACACACACACACACACACACACACACACACACACACACCTTGTCGAAAGATCTGTGTTTCCGAAAAGCATAGGTATTTCGCTCTGCTTTATAGTATCTATCAAGTCTCGTTGAACGTTTTTATAAATACTATTGCATGGCAGTGTCCAAAATGGACGTTGATAAAGTGTACTTCTTCTATAATTACTAGGATTCTGCTGCCATAGACATAATTTATATTTGTCTGGCACACATCGAATAATACGTGATGTGCAGTTATTAATTTATTGTATGTTTCTAATTCATATATTATTTACTATTTCACTGACTATGGCCAGTTGATACTTGTAAATGTCTGTGTCATTTGCATTTAGCTGAACTACTAACACGTGGCTATGCTTATTCACGTTGTGTTTATAACACTCTCCGTTCTGTAACTGAGCGAGGGCGACGTGAAACTGAGCAGTGTACGTCGAAGGAATTGGTTATCTCAAGGTTCGACACGTCTCTTGCTGACGAGACATTGTCGTTAAGTCTTATTTGTTTTGCATTCGTTTGCAATACTTAACCGCCCGGTTTGTGTGATGTATTTTATGTCATTGCCGAAGAGATTATTGTGCCAAACTAACCTTCTGTAATTGCAGTAGTATCGCTGTGTTGCAGATGTTTGTATTTTGAAGTATGTGTAAGTTTTGTATTGAAGACTGCTGTCGAGAATGTAAGATTTGTAATATATTTGTATCCAATTTATGTTTTTCCAAGTAAATGTTACATACAATACATATTATATGTTGTTGCGGTGTAGTTTATCACATCGTTTAACTGACGTAAATTATGACTTCTCCCGGGTCGAGACACAAACGTCACTTAGACAACTGATTGAGTGACTCTGTATTGAATGCCTTGTTATTAAGACAAGTACGGATATTATCTTAATACCCTTAAAATATAATCGAAAATGTACGATATACTCTATTCCGTTCGCCACGTTTACCTTGGATTTGCAAAATATATATATTCTAACAGTGATCCAAGAATTGCTTGGTGAAGCCTTTTTGTTCAGCAGTTAAGTTTTATAAATGTTTTCAGTTATTATTAACCAATGTAATAAATAAATAAAAGTTTGCTCCGATTCCGAAGAGTTGAACTGAAGACCCCCACCCCACCGTTTGTTTCAAATATAGGAACCAAACAATAAATCGGAACTTGATGGTTGAAACTCTCTATACCCTACGGTTATATAGTTGATTGAAGCTGTTTGAGAGATGTGGTAAACTAGCATAACCGTTCAGAATGGAAACAGCAGTTATACAGTAATGTTTGCTATCATTTTATATTCTGCCCGCGTGGAGAGGTTTTGCAAGGAACTTGTGCTTTCTACCAATTTTTGCTTTTTTTTATCAGATACATAAATAGCATAACGCTCACGCCCATCATGTACGAAAATGTTTATGGAACTGTGAAAAATCGACCATGGAACTCAACTGCTCAAAATACAATACATTCACTCACTCGTACATGCAAGGTGTTTTATAATACAGGCGAAACTCGACTGGACACTACGCGAGATTTATGTTTCTTGGGTGGCAATCCCCCGGATACCCAGTCCAACGCTTTTAAAAAGAGTAATCTGTTGTGAATTCGAGAAAGCGTCAGTGACAACATTTGATCGGTTTCAACGTCCTGTCTGTGTGCGTCTTGCGTGGACCGAAAGCGTCGACAATCGACTGTTCCAGACGTTTGATTATGACGTCAGCCTTCCCTCCACAGTGTGTACGGTTGGCCGACTCCATGCGTCGTTTGATTGGCTCCAGAAGAAACTCGTGCGGATCTGTACCCAGGACGTACTGCAACAACACTATAAAGGATACTCGTATACTTGGACGTGCATGTCTCCGTTATGTGCACGTTATTTCACGAGATGCCTGTACGTCATTATGACAATTCTGCCTCTACATGTAGCAATTGTTAGGAACATATGTAGACAAAGAAGGCCACCATATCAGAGAGAGAGAGAGAGGGGGGAGGGAGGGAGGGTGAGAGGGAGGGAGAGAGCGAGAGAGGGGGAGAGATGGAGAGAGGAAGAGAGTGACAGAGGGAGAGAGACAGGTGGGGGAGAAGAGGAGAAGGTAGGGAATGAAACTTATCGAATAAGTTTGAGCTAACATTTTTCTCATGTATTCGATGATTACCTCGTCTTCAAATTTATTGAAAGTTGGTGGATACAAAACACACACGTTCAGACATATACACGCATGCACGCACGCACGCACGCACCACGCACGCACGCACGCACGCACGCACACACACACACACACACACACACACACACACACGATGTGCCCCTACTGTTCTACCTCCTTCCACGCCTCTGACACGGCCTTAAAGGCGGGCTCCGAGTCGAGCACGAACACCTCGTTGGTGCCGTGCAGTAGCGACACGCCCCGGTCGTCGGCCGCCTCACACGGCCCCACGTAGTCCCCGTTCACCTCCCGCAGCATGCAGTGCTCGTTCTTGTAGTTCCACTCGCAGCTCAACGGACGCACCATCCCTGCGCGGGCAGACACGACAGCGCGTCAACGGGCGTGGTCTCTACAGCGAGGGTCCAGCTCCTAGGTTTATGTTTTCATTTCATATTACGTTCTTATGACTAGAACACGCGTGTTGGAAGTTTACTGCATGCCGATTTGTGTTTAGTTACGTTATTAAGCTCGGAACAATTTCCGCAATTTGAAATATTCCGCCTGAAACATGTTCTAATGCCCAGGCAAGCATTATTTTAACCGCAATGCCCATTGATGTTTAACTTTTCAACGTTCTAAGCAGCAGACTTTCAGCTACAAATCAATGCTCGGCCAATTCTGGGCATGCTGGCTGGCACCGTCCCTTTAACATATCTCATCTCCTCGTAATAATCTGGCCTCTATGTATGGTAAAGCAAAATCTTCCTCACCAAATTCCAAATGTTTACTTTATATGTGTCTACGCCATGATATGGGTAGCACGTTGTGTACCCAATTCTAATTGGCGCCTAACTATTGCTTTGTCCCAGAAGATCTCGGTTATCAAACGTTCAGAGATTAATCTACGAAGTAAGACCTCTATCTTCTCGAAATGCCCTATTCATGTCAATAATCTCACCGTTTACTGGCTAAATCAATTGTTCTGTGCAATTCAAATAATAGTGACAATTCAACAATTCAATGGTGTTTCTATCCGATCTTCGCTATGTTTACCGTACAGCGAGTATAATGCCGTGCACGCGTGGCACAGTTGTCGGTTTGTTTTAGAATACGCGTTGTGGTTTCTGAGTAACGACACTGGGCGCTTTCTAACACTTTATCAATATTACTATCACGGCAGTAAAGTATCAACTATGAAACTATCCCATCCTGGGATGGACATTGCGAATAACGATGAAACAATTTAGCGTGATAGAGATTAAAATACCTACGTTTGTTAGTGCGCGACACGAATCAAAGCCTTTGAATTTCGCAATTTCTCAGCAAAGAATCTCACACACAAAACTAATTGGAAATGTTCTATTATAAAATGAATCAAATTCGGACAGGTTTAGGAGAAACGCACATGGATTCTCCGCAAGTACAACGTTGATAATATCTTGATCCGCCAGGGGGAGATTCCTTGAATCCATAGCTGTGGTACACTCGCATCACGTGGTCTTCCCATTTGCACATGCGCATCCTAGTGGCATTCATCAGCATCACACCTGCATTAATACCTGTTGAAGTAGATACACAAAAAATAAACTTAATAAAATACAAAGCGTAGACATATATTCTGAATGAAACGTGTGCTACACCCAAATACATACTTTTTATAGGTGAGATTGATTAACGCGTAACAAATGATAACACCTAACGTTATAAAGAAAACCAGATCCACATAAAATAAATAAACGTGTGACATGTAATTTAGATTATTTATGTTTTGCGAAGTGGGTTCTCCAAAGACCGCTCATCAATTGTTCTATTATTATTATCAACACCTATTCTGCGCTATAGCAATTCTTTTTACAGTTAGTAAAGCATGACTTTCATATATAAAGAATGTCATCCGCATTCTTCATAAAAATGATGTATTTAAACTGTTGTGGATTCTATTAGATTTTATCCATGCGACGGAAAATCCCTAGATGTTTTAAACATGTTGTAATTTCCTGCCAAAAGATTTACACGATTCTTTGTAATTTTACAAAGAAGAAGATAAGAAAATCCGAAAGATATGACAACCATTCCCGACCTATAGTCCTACTTTTTTGGTATTTCATTTCCTCGATATGTTTTATGCTACATCACAATATTACATTTTAAAACTCGCCATCAACAACATACCGGTTTCGCCGTAAAAAGGCAGGTCGATGTCGTAATGGAACTTCGTCTTGCATTCATTGAGCACTCTCACGCTCTCGTATCTCTGCGCTGCCGAGATCATGTGACTCTCGTTGAACAATTCAAACTGCTGCCACAGCGCCTCTAGCGGCCGGAAGAGCAAAGTGTCGATGTCTGCATAGATAAATACATCTACTTCCGGCAGCAAATACTGAAAGTATATAATATATTCACGAATATGTATGATAGAATGATTTGTTTTATTTTATTTAGTGACCAATAATAGTTTTATTTCCGCCAATTATCACTCGCACATTGGAATGTGTTACAAAGTGTTTTGTAATGACAGAATAAGGGGAAGGTCGCAGTTGAAGTGGGACGAATGCGTGAGGATGGATATGAAACAATCAGAGAAGACATGGAAAGAACATAATTAACAGAGTGACTTAGTAGTATTTGAACCGACCGTCACCCATTTACAACAGGGAACAAGAAAAAGAACACAAACAAGATACATCAAATAAAATACGGTTAAAATTAACGTGTGCATGTTCGTGTCCATGCGCGTACCCATGCGCATGTGCATGCGCGGAAATTTGTTATGTTCGTTATTTTCCGAAAGAATGAGTAGAGACTGTACTAACCGTGGGAAAGAAAAGTCTTAGTGTTGTACATAGGCGAAACTGAAACATCCACTCATCCTGATTGATGAATGGCGGAAATCGGACATTCTTTGTGACGATCTGTAACTTCCTGCGGTAGATGTCAGGCCACAGCTTCAACTGCATTCAAGATTCCAACTTGTCATGGACATCAAATGATATATGAGGAACACTGTTGCTTGATAACATAATATTAATATATATATATATATATATATATATATATATATATATACGTATATATACGTATATATACGCATATAATATATATATATAGTGTGTATATGTATGTGTGTATATATATATATATGCGTATAAATACATATATATATATACGCATATATACGTATATATATATACGTATATATACGTATATATATATATATATATATATATATATATATATATATATATATATATATATATAGGGAATGCTTCTAAGCGCGTCTCTATACTCAAAACCAACCGCCCGAGATTATTCACTCTTAAAGTGCTCACCAATGATCAACTGTGCAAATACTGGTGTTCAAAATCCATACACATGCCTTACTTAAAGATCAGAGGAATCGACTCAACGTGTCATAAACTGGCATCTGGACGATCATAAAATTTATGATTTCGCCAACCGCTTCGTGTGTTGTTAAATGTATTCAGTTGTGTATTGGTGCAGTTCAGTGAATCTCTGTGTAATGTGTGCATAATTTCAAATTAATTACCAACGTAACCATGTGTGTTTCTTTTGTTGTGTTATCTTAGTCAGTCGTCGGCCCAGGTTGTTTCAGCAAGGCGGTTCTGCTATTAATGCGTTATCTCGTTTTAGTTTAACCCATTTGCTGAATAACAATAACTCTGCACAACGATAGATTGGCTGACCTCCCTACAGCTTCGGGATATATTATATAACGTCGAAGGTGTTTTGGGTGGAGTTCCTTGCTACTTGGGATGGATGGTGTCACACATTATATGTGGTGTAAGTATGTAAAAAGAGATATCCAGAATGAATGTGCAGTTGCATGTTCCTGTTTCGCTTTTAACATAGACGCCAATAAATAACCACATTAAGTTGTGCAGTTTTTTTTATTATTACAGTGCACTTATATAGCTTCCATAAACACGACAAAGTCATCGGTTCTCTGGTTTCAGCCAATTCTTGACTGCTCTGTTCTTGACAGCTCTGTTTGCCTCTGTATACTCTCCATATGCTGTTGGTTTTGCTGCTCTAGTTCGGCTGTTGTTTACAGTGTCTGCTGAAATTCAGTCTTTTTGTTGGTATTTCTTCTTTCCCAGAACTTCGCTGTATGTGCTGGTTCACATCTCCTTGATCTGTTGCCATGGTGTGTCTGTTTCCTTCTTCACGAAGGTGTTGTAGGGCTTCGTATTTGTTTCTGATTGTAAGTCGGAAGGTCTTTAGGAAGTCCACATTGTACCCTCTTCTGGTGCTCCTCTTGACTTCTCTATTCTTTTGCTTCATCTTCATTCTGGCCAGCACTAGATGGTGGTCTGAGGCTTCATCTGCTCCTCTCTGTACTCTCAGATCCTGCATTGTTCTCCTGAACTTTCGTCCTATGCAGATATGGTCGATTTGAATTTCTGTTCTGTGATCTGGTGCTACCCAGGTTGCCTTATGAATCCGGCGATGCGGGAACACGCTGCCTCCGATGAATGATAATGTTTTTAAATGCACAAAGGAAGGCCAACATTCTCGCCATTAACGCTTTTTCTCGTATTAGGTTAACAAATTTGCTAACAATAAATTATCACACCTCTTAGCCCACCTCTTCAGCTTCGGCTTATATAACGTCGAAGGTGTCCTGGGTGGAGTTCCTCGCTACATGCGATGGATGATGTCACACATTACAAGTGGTGTACGTGTGTAAAACGAGTTGCGCGTTCCTGTTTTTTTTTTTTATAGAATAGACACCAATAAATAACCAAATTACGTTCTGCAACTTTATATTAGTACAGTGCTCATACATAGCGTCCATAAAACGACAATGTCACCAGTTCTGCGGTTTCAGCCAACGTAATTGCTGTCAAAGTTGTGTTATAATCTAATCGATTATTGTACACGTATATGCTACTAAAACGATCGATTGTGTTCTTATTTCACCGTACATAATTTTATGTTTGTTGAGATATTTCGACTGCACTCAATAGTCTTCGACAATTACATAATGTTGTGTTTGACACAAATGATGTAGTGATTATTTCTTCGCACGTCAGATAATAGTTTCCGTTTGACAATAAGCCTCTTTAATAAAAGTATAAGTAAACCATTTAAACACTGTACTAGTAAATTATAAACATTGCGGGTCTTGATTTATTCTCGTGCATCCTATTTTATCAAACGATATGGGGCCTGCACTGAGTCTTTGCTATTGTAAAAAGGTAAGTTCTTATATATAGCGCAGTATCCAGTCCTTAGGACTGCTCATAGCTGTCTACTCTCTAATGTCCCACGTTGTTCACCCATACACCCGCTGTGACGTCATATACGAACCACACTGAAGATGCCGTTCGCGGCGTCGTCGTCCATGAAGGCATGTACCACAATATTGTTTGTTGTGAACATCACGGCCGACTTGAGGAAGTTCACATATTCTAAATATCGGTCACCGCAGATGACGGAGGCGACGACTATGCTCTTCTGAGACCTCGACCTGCTCAGAACATTAAATTTTAACCAAAGACGAACATGCATCTAACGTATCAAACATTCTTTCCTTCAAATATGTGCATATATGCTAAAGTTGTATATGCCAAGCTTAATCGCATCTCTATTATATGTGATAAACCGAAATATGTATGTGTATATATTATAACAAAATAATCAACATAAATGTGCATGTGTATATTATGACAACATGATCAGTATAAATATATGCACGTGGTATATGTAAATATTCCTGCACATTTATCAACATGAATGTATAATGTGTAAATATTATGACAAAATTATCAACATAAATGTGTATGTGTCAGTAATTATATTATTGCTGGTCTTCTAGTAGCCTACGTCTTCTTGTAGCTAGCTGACATTTTAGATTTGACAAAACTGTGCTGGCGTCAAGCACACGTGTGTTGAAGCATGTCTCGTTCAAGGCCCAATGAACAAACAACTCGTCTATATTGGCGGTGGTCGATGTACCATGAAGAGAACTGGCCAGACTGGCAGCTGCTAATCGTAGAAATGTCATAATTCATTCACTCATGTTCAATTAATATGCTGTTTGTCTTGCCAGCTGACAATTATTGACATATGACACACATATGAAACACCCGCTCTCTTCTCTCTCTCTCTCTCTCTCTCTCTCTCTCTCTCTCTCATCATATAATATAATGTAATGTAATGTAATGTAATGTAATGTAATGTAATGTAATGTAATGTAATGTAATGTAATGTAATGCAATGCAATGCAAGCAACGCAACGCAACGCAACGCAACGCAACGCAACGCAACGCAACGCAACGCAACGCAACGCAACGCAACGCAACGCAACGCAACGCAACGCAACGCAACGCAACGCAACGCAACGCAACGCAACGCAACGCAACGTAACGTAACACACCACAACACAACACAACACAACACAACACAACACAACACAACACAACACAACACAACACAACACACACCACACCACACCACCCACCCACACCACACCACACCACACCACACCACACCACACCACACCACACCACACCACACCACACCACACCACACCACACACGCCACACCACATCACATCACATCACATCACATCACATCACATCACATCACATCACATCACATCACATCACATCACATCACATCACATCACATCACATCATATCGTACTCCCTTTTCCTCTCTCTCGATTTAAAACGCTACGGTAACATAGTTTTTTTGCTAGAGATATGGCGTAGACAAATACTGTTATTTAGTATTATTATTATTATTATCATTATTATTACTGTAACCAGCAGCTGCTAGTTAATAGACGCGACGTGAGCCGTGTGACAGGTTGCACAAGAACGGAGTGGGCGATGTGGAATATAACTTATACAACGTTGCTGAACCTGAGATGTGTTTACCGTAGTTCGCGAGATACACGAGCAGGTCCGGTGACGTAGAACAGCACAACAAATGCCAGTGTCCACAGAACTAATGTCAAGAACTGTCTTAAGCCAAAGCATTTTGTGAGATATCGGCTGCTACGCCAATGGCGGGAGATTGCTGTATTAGCTGTCATCGACATGGCGGAGCGTCGTGGCTGAAGGAAAACAAAGTTGCTCTAAGTAAATCCTTTGTCAGGCAATGTTGTAACTGGTGGTGACGTGTCTTTCGAATACTGGCGTATCAACAACAATCAAAGGTATACAATTACAACGTAGGGAAATTCTCATCAATACTCATTACAAGGTCAAATAGTGTGCAGTATCCAATTAATTGGACTGCGTTACTTTGTACTCCATTGTCACACCTATTCAATGAAACACCATCCCTTAAGAAGACTTAAGCCACGCTGTTGTTAATGCGTGAATAGTATATATACACAGTTATCAACAACTGTATCCACGGGACTGATAACTAGAAAATGCGTACCGCTGTATTACACTTTTCCTTCCAATGCCAAATGAAAACAAAATGTTCGATAGCGTTATTTATATAACAGGTTGATCTTGTTGAAATATTATGATTATCCTTTGACGGTATTGTTTTACTGATATGGTCTGTTTATTTCAACAAAATCTACCAAGTAACCGTAACGGGTAGTATACTCCTATTTTACAAGCAGTGCCATGAGTCATTATGCAAATAATTATATATTCCTTTCTGGTAATTTTCGTAAAAGAGTCCCAGTAGATTACTCACCGATTGAAACTTTTGCAGCCAAAACGGCGGAGGTGTTGACGCCTGCTCCATCTCCGCCAAAATGTAATTCGCCGAGCTACGGCGAGATAAGTACGTGACGCACGAATGTGGAAATCAATACCACACTGGAACAGCGGAAGCATATAGGAAGTAAGAGAAATTAGGTGTTCTTAGAAAAAGTTGTTTATATGCTCTTTACATAGACCCAGAATTAGCGTCAGTTGTAATACTTAACATGAATTCAGTGTTTTCATGAGTGTGGGAGAAGTGGTGTTTGCGTGATCGTGTGTACAATTAATTACCATCTTCAAAACTAAGCAACCGGCATGTGTTATTGAGTAATTTATGTAGTTTACATTATGAATGTTTTGTTTACTTTGTTTAGTAATTAAACTAACGTTGGCAGTTTAAATAAAAAAAATGGCTAGTTTAATTAATAATTATGTATCTGTATATAATTATTAGTATTTATAAAGTCTATAGTATATAGGCTCCACAAACATCGAATTCGCAACCTAGGGGTTCCACCAAAGCTCATATTACACCCCACTGTGTGACCCCAACATGCCTATCCATCTTCTCTAAGTATTAGCCCCCATGCAGGCCACCGCCCCAGACTTGTTAAGTTTCCCGCTTTGGGTGGGAGCCTCCCGCTCGCCGCGCGTGTTGCAAACTCTGCAGTTTATCATTCCACCTCCAGGTTTTTTCACCTTCCTGATTTCATATTATTTCCGCCTTTTTGTAAATTTAATACTTCCGCGATTCTCGTGATAATCGAAACGTTTCGAATTTCACATTTATTTCGGTAACTATTTGTGTTGTTCCATGTTTATTTTTTCCGATATAACAGGAGTGAACAACAGGCGTATTAATTGGATAGAATCTATTACGTGATCAAGAATAGGTATAGGTATAGGTGGCGCTGCTCGGCTGCGACACACGACTCACTGATCTCCAGCTGTTTTCTAATGTTTATTTACATATCTACAAACTCGTTCTACAAATCTTAATGCGACATTGACTTCTTTAGTGCAGCATGCCTTCAATGGTAAAGGTATTGTGTATAATGTTATGCTTGAGCGACTTATGTTCTGGTCATCGACCCGAAGACCACACCCAACAACATGGCGGGTTCGTTTACACGCGGAATGAACTGCTTCGGCTACGCCTGCCTCCATATCCGCCGTCTTCACGGCCGCTGATGCCGACTGTCAACACCACACATGATGCGTCCAACAAACGCAAACGAGGTAGGCGTGGTGGTGTAAAGAACAGACTTCGTAAACGATCAGCAAAACCACCCCTACCATCTGTTGTATTTGCAAACGTCCAGTCGCTGTACAACAAAATTGACGAGCTTCACGCAAAGTGCCGATACGACAACGTCTATCGAGAGGCCTGCGTGGTGGCCTTTAGCGAGACATGGCTGAACTCTACCCGTCCAGACGATGACATCATTCTGGACGGGTTTACTGTGTACCGTTCAGACAGAACCAAAGAATCGGGCAAGACGAGAGGAGGGGGTTTGTGCATTTACCATAAACAATCGGTGGTGTTCCAACGGCTGAACAACCACAGCCCAAACATAAGAACATATAATTTACAGCATTTGTCACCATAATTTGACAAGCACAGCGTCACGGTATATTTTTTTAAACTGAGCTACTTTCAACACAGGGCGTTGCCATCTTGCCTAGGGCCTTTTCCGGTTTGACTGGCGTGTTGCTTACAATCACGGAAGCCGTCAGTCGATAGGCGACGCAGCATAGCTCTCGCAAAAACGGGCCAAACGCATTAAAACAAACATAATTAAAAAAAATAATGCACAGTATGGCAATAAATATACTATGATTGTTAGTAAGCAACTTTTTCACATATTTCCACGAAAGGATTCCTGCAGAAAAAGCAGGTTAGAGATGATGAAGTTGGCGTGTCCGCCGGCGGAAAGTTCGACAAGAGTCTGTGGTGGTCACTTTCAAACGCCGATTGCAAGCCTAATTACAAACGTGACGAGCACAAAGAGACACTGAACATAAAAACATAAGTCTCGATCAAAGCCACAGGTGCATCTTTGGCCGATTTGTTTGCATATAAATAAGTACGCAGCGACGAAGTAATGTTTGGTGAACGGAGAGGAAAAACCGGACACGATTTCCTTATTTGGAAGGTGAAGCGGCGCGTAGGAAATTACATGCCGAAACCAGCTTGTTGTTGCTAAGCCGACTCGGCACTTACGAGTACCAACGTGTATCGTTACGACTACAATTTAGTCCCACAGTTGTATTTCATCGTCTGTATAATATACGAATGTGACCTAAGCAAAGTTTAAATGTAATAAGAAATATGAATGTAATAAAGCAAAAATATGTGTGGACAGTATTATTTAATGTGAATGTAATCCACGGATTTAGGTCAACAGTTCGCCGGCGAGCTGTACCTAGACCTAGGCATAGCAACCAACGCCGGTTCGTTGGTTGCTAAAAATAGCTCGAGTCTCTAGGTACAAGTAAACTTTTTGTTTCTGACATAGACAGTCGCCGGTGGTGGAATAATTAACCTTCTTCAAGATAACGACATAAAAAAGAAATGACAGCTACGACCATGCATGCGTATGACGTTTGTTTTAAACAATACTCGTCGTCATATGCAAATTAGAGTGACTCGCTAATTAGTCAACAACAGTCAAGAACTGTCAGTCATATTACAGGCATTACTTGGAATTAATTAACAGAAACAGCAAAATACAAATTTATGTTATTATTTAAATTAGACTGTTAACTGCATTCAATAAAACACTACCGTATATAATGTAATTGGTTATTGGCATAATAATAATAACCAGGTTGACACATGCTCTTAAATTTAAATAAGTTGATTTAACCCATAAGGAAAAAACCTCTGGTTTTATTAATTGCTGATTTATAAAGGGAAGATCTTATTTAGCGCAGTAACTAATCCTCAGGATTGCTGAAAGCGCTTTACACTTAATTTCCCTGACAGACCTGTTCAATCAGATATACCATCTCAACTTCTCTGGGAAGCATCCAGCGATATGCTATAATTAATGCGCGAAAGCTACTCGTACACATGCAGGTACTCATTTGTACACTCAATGTAGAGTGAAAAACAATTGCCCAAGGTTTTAACATCACAGCAGAGAATTGGAGACATAGCTGTTGACTTATGAATACTGTCTGTTAAAAATTTTTCTTCAATTAATTTGGCCA
>JAODUO010001311.1:55000-129503 GCA_025642075.2 Ridgeia piscesae | reverse complement strand
GGGGGGTCTGTCACCTGATGGTGGCTGGGGATACTGTCACCTGATGGTGGCCGGGGATACTGTCACCTGATGGTGGCTGGGGATACTGTCACCTGATGGTGGCTGGGGATACTGTCACCTGATGGTGGCTGGGGATACTGTCACCTGATGGTGGCTGGGGATACTGTCACCTGATGGTGGCTGGGGATACTGTCACCTGATGGTGGCTGGGGATACTGTCACCTGATGGTGGCTGGGGATACTGTCACCTGATGGTGGCTGGGGATACTGTGACTCTAACTTGTTTTGTTTACTGTCATTCTGTACCTGCTCGTAAATACTTTTTCCCTTACATGTGACTGTTGCAACATGCAAAATATTGGTCATATAGCATCTCATTGCTACAGTATTTTCATAGAATTGCTGGTGTATATTTTAGACCAACGGTAGACAGTGCAGTACCTCATAGTGCTGGTGCATGTTTCAGACTGACGGTGGACGGTGCAGTACCTCATGGTGCTAGTGCATATTTCAGACTGACAAGACAGTGCAGTACCTCATAGTGCTGGTGCATGTTTCAGACTGACGGTGGACGGTGCAGTACCTCATAGTGCTGGTGCATGTTTCAGACTGACAGGACAGTGCAGTACCTCATAGTGCTGACCTAGTGCATGTTTCAGACTGACAGTGGACGGTGCAGTACCTCATAGTGCTGGTGCATGTTTCAGACTGACATGACGGTGCAGTACCTCATAGTGCTGGTGCATGTTTCAGACTGACAGGACGGTGCAGTACCCATACATGTTAAGTTTTGGAAATGCCAATGTGGGAGATTTATACGTAAATCGGAGGGTCTCGGGGGGGAAACGGTATTTTATACGTAAATCGGAGGAAAATGGGGCTATTATATATAAATTAGGTTTTTAACCATAAATGCAAAGAATATAATACAAAAAGGAATAAATTCCACTGATTAAGATATTGACATAGATATTGTTATATGAATGAACTTACTCTGGAGCAAAACCATTCTTGGAGCCATGAACAATATTCAATATTAACATATATGTTTTATTATCACTATATAATACCACAAATATAATAAATTCCCTGGTAATCTCATATAAAAAATGATGTGTTGCTTTTTGGCCCTCGTGAATTAAAAAGAAGGCTTAGCCTTGGTGATAGAACAATAAATATTATAATGTTCAGTAATTTACTTCTTGTGTTCTAACACTGGCATATTTGTTCAGCTTCTGATATGTATCATAGGTTGCAAAGAATCCCTTGCATAAAAAGCAGCAGCATCTACATGATATTTTGTTACACAACTAACATAATCTTTACATGTAAAACTTGAATATGGAATTCATTTTCATGAGCTGGACTGAGCCATGGTGACACAGGCCCGACTGGAGATATTTAAATAAGCGTGTTTTCGTCTGTTAAGGATGTTTTTCATTTACATGTCAAATGTACTCAAATAATAAAGCGCTTAGCAAAGGTACATACATTTACAAACATGCACATGTAATGTAGATGTATGGATGGACATTATTTGTATAGATGTAAACGGATTGCAGTTTGTTCTACAAGACTGGAATGTTCACAATGGGCGATAATATGGTATCGAAGCGACTCGCGGCATTTCTATAAAGCTGATAACCAATGTCAGCGACAGGCAAGGTGTAGGCCTTGTACTTAGGTATTTATTAGACTGTTTTTAATGTTCAGTCATCACAGTAAGACGTGATTTAAATAATTCCAATACAGGTCATTGTTCAAATCGTTGTCCGCGCCTGCGAGCGCCCGGCTGTGTCTGTGAGCATTAGCTCAGACTCGATTGCAATTAGTTAACTGGCATTGCTATTCATTGTGAGGGGACTCTGAAAAACACTTGAGACAATGCCCAGCCAGAAATAAGCCAATTATCCGCACCCAGTAAGGTAAATTATGTACAATTTGTTTGGTTTGGGTGAACTGAAAACCGGAAAGAGCCGGATGCTCCCGCAATTTTTTTCACTTATGTTTCTATGAAATTGCGGGAGATTGTTTCTCCCGCGCGGGAGATCGGGAGTACCTCATAGTGCTGGTGCATGTTTCAGACTGACAGTGGACGGTGCAGTACCTCATAGTGCTGGTGCATGTTTCAGACTGACAGGACGGTGCAGTACCTCATAGTGCTGGTGCATGTTTCAGACTGACAGGACGGTGCAGTACCTCATAGTGCTGGTGCATGTTTCAGACTGACAGGACGGTGCAGTACTTCATAGTGCTGGTGCATGTTTCAGACTGACAGTGGACGGGGTGACTCAGTACCTCATAGTGCTGTCGTACTGCCCCACTGGCACCCTCATGGACTACTTGAAGCACAACGCCCTCAGTTGGCAGCTCATGTGTCGCATGTGTCTCTCGCTCTCTCGAGGCCTCGCCCATCTCCACTCCGACATCAGACGCGGAGGTCAGTCGCTCAAGGTCACACTTTGCCGAAAGATATCTCACAATACCATGATAATTATTTTATTCATAATCTACTGATGTTTACACTGCATTTTTACACAGCATTTATTTATTTATTTTATTTAAATTTGTAAAATGTTTACTATTTATATTGTAGTTTTAATGAAGTAATATGTAGAGCGCTGTGAAGACTGGATATGTGTGCTGTATAAAATAAAGATTATTATCATTAATTTTAGGGCTTTGTTAAGTGGCCAGTTTTCTAGTGAATTAGGTGCCAAAAGCAATCCTGCAAATTGTTTGCCAATTAATATGTGCTCTCCTGTTGGTCTCTTAGAAGGTAGGGTTAATATCCTATACCCTATTGTCTAACTCAAAACTAGATACCCCTTTCTTAGCAGGTCACCTCTACTGTTTTGAAAGTCATGATTTATTACATTATGTGGTGATAGCTTTTGATTTCTTTATAAGAAGCCACTGCTGGAGCAAAAGGCCACACTGTAAAAGAAGTCTGACTCATCTTTTGTACTCCTGTCAATCCATTTAAGCAGATTCACACACAGCTAACGTGAATCGAGCATTTAGTACATTGGTGAAACATTTCTCATTTTGAACTTTTATGTAATAATATCTTGTGCATTGTAATGGAAGGTTTCAGCGACAAAGATATATGGTGTACCCCTGGTATTTATTAAACATTCTTTATTACTGGCATCATTGGCTAATTCCTAGCTTTGCAACATTAAGTGCATTTTTTATTTATTTTTAACATTTTTTGTTGATTTGTCTAATGATTACAATGATATTTGAACTCGCTGACCTTGGCTGTCCGCAGAGAAGTTCAAACCGACCATTGCCCATCGAGACCTGAACAGTCGCAACGTCCTGGTGCGCAATGACCTTGGATTGTGTATTGCCGACTTTGGGTTCGCAATGAAACTAGCCGGATCCCACTTTTACAAGAACGGCCACGAAGAGAACGCAGAACAGACTGCCCTGACAGATGTAGGTGTCTCGCCGTGTTTAATGTATGCCAGATTGCCCTGTCCAGGGGTAATGCGGAAATATTTCATTGTCATCATCATCATCGTTTAGAAGTGGTGTTTCCAGGCACATTTTTTCGAAGCACTTCTCAAAACACAGTATTTTAAACTAGCTTTTAATGTATAATAAGTTACCTTTACGGACAAGTGATGCATATCAACATGTGACGGCGTGCTTGCACATATTTAAATCACACCAACATGTGACAGCGTGCTTGAACGTATTTAAATTACACCAACTTGTGACGGCGTGCTTGAATGTATTTAAATCTACCAACGTGTGACGGCATGCTTGCACATATTTAAATCGCATACCCAACATGTGACAGGGGTGCTTGAACGTATTTAAATTACACCAACTGTGAGGCGTGCTTGATGTATTTAAATCATACCAACGTGTGACGGCATGCTTGAACTGTATATTAAATTATACCAACGTGTGATGGCGTGCTTGGACGTATTTAAATCATACCAACGTGTGACGGCATGCTTGAACGTATTCAAATTATACCAACGTGTGATGGCGTGCTTGGACGTATTTAAATCATACCAACGTGTGACGGCATGCTTGAACGTATTCAAATTATACCAACGTGTGATGGCGTGCTTGGACGTATTTAAATCATACCAACGTGTGACGGCATGCTTGAACGTATTCAAATTATACCAAGTTGTTTTACCAACATGTGATGGCGTGCTTGGACGTATTTAAATCATACCAACGTGTGACGGCATGCTTGAACGTATTCAAATTATACCAACATGTGATGGCGTGCTTGGACGTATTTAAATCATACCAACGTGTGACGGCATGCTTGAACGTATTCAAATTATACCAACATGTGATGGCGTGCTTGGACGTATTTAAATCATACCAACGTGTGACGGCACGCTTGAACGTATTTAAATCATACCAACGTGTGACGGCACGCTTGAACATATTTAAATCATACCAACGTGTGACGGCATGCTTGAACATATTTAAATCATACCAACGTGTGACGGCATGCTTGAACGTATTTAAATCATACCAACGGGTGACGGCATGCTTGAACATATTTAAATCATACCAATGGTGACGGCACGCTTGAACATATTTAAATCATACCAACGTGTGACGGCACGCTTGAACATATTTAAATCATACCAACGTGTGATGGCATGCTTGAACGTATTCAAATTATACCAACGTGTGATGGCGTGCTTGAACGTATTTAAATCATACCAATGTGTGTTGGCGTGCTTGAACATATTTAACATTCACCATAACATTTACTTTTAATGTCTAGTAGTTATTTGGGTGTTTACTATTAAACTACTATATGATTTTAATAATTATTTATTTAATAACATTAGCACTATTATAGGTATTAATTTGTTAAATTTCACATTTTATTTTGTTTAGAATTGTTGCTGTCTTAGTCTCATTTAATTTATGTGTATTTTACACAAGATTTCATAGTCACAATTAGATCAGTCAATTTAATTTAATTTCTGTATTCATAACTTATATTGTTTTATAGATGACTACGTAAACACGTAAACACCATGAACAGAGTTGTACTCTAGAGACCAGTGTTTAAATAAAGTTTAGTATTATTATTCTTTTTATTATTCCTCCCAAATGCCTTTTTTCTGATTCTCCATCAGTCACAGTCCTGAGCATTCCATGAGGTGACACCCATCAGACTCCAGTCTGCAGACACAGGGTCCTGCCAGGTGTTCCTTGGCCTGCCAGCAGGAGTATCTGCTCTCTAACTAAACTCATACTGCATTGTACTGAGTCCATGTCATCGTTTTGTTTTTGCACAGAATATTAATTTTTTTAAAAGATTGCTCTGTTGGCCTCTAGTTAGAATCCTGTACACTGAGCATGAAACCATTTGAAACACTCCACAGGTACATGTGTGACTTGTGGCACTCGTTGAATTGATGTGAATGATCTAATTACCATATATGACGGTCCTAGAAATAATTTGCAGTGATATCTGCTGTAAACAACTGCTACTTTATGCAGTGGTTAGTGGGGACATTTTGAGCAGTGAAAATTACGTTGATGAAAACACTGCATAGTGAATGTTAATTGATACATGACGTATTAGTTCTGTTCAATTCCACCAGGTGGGTACACTCCGCTATATGGCCCCGGAGGTGCTAGAGGGCGCTGTGAACCTGAGAGACTGCGAGGCCTCTCTCAAACAGATTGATGTCTACTCATTGGGTCTCATCTTCTGGGAGATCAGTTCTCGATGTTCTGACCTCTACCAAGGTCAGTGTTCTTTGGGTCCTACAAGTGGGATGTTGTGGGGGTAATTTGGGAGATTGGTGTTCCTCTCCTTGTCATTTATGTCAACAAGTAACAAGTAAGATTTCATATGTCAAATATGACAAGCATTGCTATGAATAGAATTGATGAAAAAAATGTAATGTTTGTATTTATGCAAATGCGAATTGCTAAGTATGGTTCAGGAATGCGTACGATTGAGCTAGAATATGTTTGTGTGCAGGGGCCTAGCCAAGAGACACATCTGCCCGCCTTCTAGATGGGCAGATGACTGAACATGACTAGTTATTACCACTGTTGACTATATTCATTAATGGTTCTAAGTCTACGGGTCCTGATTAATGACTCACAGTGGCACAACCGAGAGTGGCACAACTGAGAGTGGCACAACCGAGAGTGGCACAACCGAGAGTGGCACAACTGAGAGTGGCACAGTCGACAGTGGCACAGTCGACAGTGGCACAGTCGACAGTGGCTACAGTCGACAGTGGCACAGTCGACAGTGGCACAGTCGACAGTGGCACAGTCGACAGTGGCACAGTCGACAGTGGCACAGTCGACAGTGGCACAGTCGACAGTGGCACAGTCGACAGTGGCACAGTCGACAGTGGCACAGTCGACAGTGGCACAGTCGACAGTGGCACAGTCGACAGTGGCACAGTCGACAGTGGCACAGTCGGCAGTGGCACAGTCGACAGTGGCACAGTCGGCAGTGGCACAGTCGACAGTGGCACAGTCGGCAGTGGCATAGCCGGCAGTGGCACAGCCGGCAGTGGCACAAGTCAAATGGATCACTTTTAATGAATAAATAGCTCAAATGACACTGGTTTGTCACTGAAAAATACTAACCTGACCAGTGATGGCAGTGGTTGATCTGAGTGCCTTCCATGCAAGCAGTTTGCATGCTGAAAGGTTCTCTTTTTTTTATTCAATATGGGCAAACAATTATTTCTGATGATGGACCTGTTTGGGTGTATGAATGTCTTCCCCATAGACAGTTTGGATCCGGATTGCCACGATTTCACGGTTGATCCATGTCCATGATTCCTGAAAATAACAGCTGCTTGTACAGATATCTACCACTGTCTATAGCCAGCTACTCATTTATACAGCTGAGTGAACTGGAGCAAAGTAGATTGAGAAATCTTGCCCAAGGTTTCATGCTGCAGGACAGGATTCGAACCTGGGTTCTCTTAGTGGAGGGTGCGAAGCTCTACCCCTGAGCCCTACAAAAGTATGTAAATGTTTGCATGTACCTAGCACCAGTTAGAGGGTGGGTTGTTGGAACACTGTGTGATATATTTTATTTAGTTATAAGTCGGAGTATGTTGCCCCAGGTCTGCCTGTGCCCGAGTACCAACTGCCCTTCCAGGCGGAGGCCGGTACACACCCTTCCTTTGATGAGATGCAACTCCTGGTCTCACGTAACAAGGCGCGCCCTCTCTTCCCAGAAGTCTGGAAGGCCAACAACCAGGTAACCATGACTGCACCGATTGACGTTTGAAGTATTTATTGGTGGAATATTCTATGCCTTTATGCAGGATAACAGTTTTGCCAGTAACACATTTGTTGGTAGACATGTGCATGTTAAAGGTGTTCTTTAAAACTATTTAGCTTTGTAATGTACGTAATTTTTTTTATTCCTGTTAACGTAATTATTTCTTATAATTCAATACCTATATTTCATTATAAATGTGTCTTATTAATCAATTACAAGTTGTAACCCAGATAACATATGGAAAAAATAACTGTCTGGTTAAGGCACGGTCATGAACATTCTGTTCTGTTCGCCAGACTTTAGTTTTATCCGACACATTCACTGTGCAAAGTCAATGGTGACTGCGTGGTTCACTGTGCGTGCATGAATGTTATTCTAATCAGGCTGGTTATTTAATGACCCATGTGGCAAAGACAAAATTTGCATATAAAGTACCGCCTGACACCCATTTCCAGAGCATAACTGACAGTATATCGATGATGTTTGAAGACATTTTTGCTCCTAATTTGTTTACATGTCCACCACCATCCAGTGGTATGTGCCATCCAAAACAGGCTTTACTCTTCAAAATTACGGGTGGGCGGGTTTAGTTCTTATTAATTTGTAAATTTCTTTATATGTGTCAACTCTTGGATGAATTAGGCGAAATATAGTGTACAAAGAAAAAGAACTAATAATACCACTGTATAAAACAATAGTTAGGCCTCACTTAGAATATTGTATACAAGCATGGAGGCCATATCGCAAGAAGGATATTGATATGCTAGAAAGAGTACAAAGGAGAGCAACCAAAATGATACCAAAACTCAGGAATATTAGTTATGAAATGCGTCTAAAAGAATGTGGTTTAACAACACTAGAAACCAGAAGATTGAGAGGAGATCAGATTGAGGTGTTTAAAATATTGAATGGATATGAAAATATTGACAGAAATATTTTTTCACAGTCAAGGAAGAGAGAAGGACTAGAGGACATGGAGTTACATTAGCAAAGAAGCAGTGTAGACTAGATATTAGAAAATTTTCATTTTCACAAAGAACAGTAAACGAATGGAACAGATTATCAGCTGATTGTGTAGGTGCTAGTAGTGTTAATATATTTAAAAATAAAATCGACATATACCTAAGAAGGGCGGGGTATACTTAGATAGATAGGTTGGACTCTCGATAAGCCAAATGGCTTCCTAGTCCACCTGCCATCTAGAGTTGAATCTCTAGGTGGCAATCTTGTTAAATCTTGTTAAATCTTGTTAAACTTAATGCCTACCGCAACCTATGTCAATGGGGCATTCCCCTGGCAGCTTTGGAAGCCAGACATACATGTATGCTGGGTTTTCCAGTAGTCCACCATCCATCATGAGATATCCCCAAAATGCGTTGGTCACAAGTTTTGTTTCATGGAATTTATGCACGAAATGATCTATACTCTTTCTAAACAGGTTCTGATATGTACTAAATTATATGATAGAAAAAGAATTGCCAATTGAAAAATGTGAAAGTATCATTTGTGACAAAAGTCAAAATTAGTGTGAAATCTATGCATGTGTGTATCTATATGCATGTGTGTATATATGTGTGTGTGCGTGCATGCGTGCGTGCAGTGTTTGTATATATATATATATTGTACGTAAAAGGATGTGTTTGTGCATGTGACTTGTATGTGTGTTTATGTATGAAGGTGACTAGGTGTCTGAATCTCAATGGGATATGTCGTAAAGAAGCCAATATTGGCTATTATATACGACGGGGGTGTGAGCGCATGTTTTTGAGTGTTTGAGCCGCAGGTCAGGTGACTGGTCAGGTGACTGAAGGAATGTCCATAGAACTAAGGAGCTCACACCCCCTTCATTTCGGGGGACGTTGACACCACTTGACATGCATGTGACGCGTTTGTTTGTCACCCCCAGGCGGTGCGGGCGTTGAGAGAGACAATTGAAGATTGCTGGGATCAGGACGCTGATGCCCGTCTCACCGTGCTGTGTGTCGAGGAGCGGGTCGTTGACATGGCCACTCTGTGGGAGACTAGGCACAAAGGTACGGAGGCTGACAGAGGTCAGAGGTCAACAACACAGTGGGTTCATCCATTCATCCTGGAAAATCCATCATCTGTTTTAACACTTAAGGAGTGTATTTAAAATGTGGAAAATTTAACAGAGGCCACTATTTCTGTGACACACTGCCAGAAATGTCCTGGTGGTGATTCCTAATGTAGACAGTTTTCGGTACATAAGATCAGCAAAATTGGTTTTAAAGAGGCAAAATCGTAAGAATGTTAGTTGAAGACAAAGAGAAACAAACTAAAATTTCTCCGGGGTTGAAGAAAAATTGATTTATGTCAATATGTTGCATAGAGAAGGTAAACGTTTAAACTTAAAAATCTGCTAGTATATTTTTACCATCCTTTATAGGAATAACCCTTTCAGGCAATGACTTAGTTAAATTTGATGAGAAATAAATGTAATCAATCACTGGAAATTAACAGTACGTATTATTTCAGGCGTGACACCAACAGTGAATTCGACAGTGCCTCGGGACTTCTTCAATGAAAAGTCTGACCCGGTTACGACCGGAACAGGTGTGGTGCGACAACTGCCAGGAGAGGGCGTTATTGGTCCTCTGGTTAACCTGACATCGTCCACGAGCAGCGTGGCCGATTCTGCGCAGTCGGCAAAACGTCTGTCGAGATTTTCCCAGGGAGACAGCAGCACGTCTGCTTCGACCGTTGCGACGATGCTCACAATGTCGCCGAGCGAATCCCTGAGCGAGTCCCTCGTAACCATGGCAACGGTGCAACCGACGGCGATGTCAGCGAAGGAGAATATCAACGCGAACTATGCAAAGACGAAATGTGTGTTGCAGCCACACCAGGGCCAGAACCCCACAGTGGAACGGAACACACACAAACGCAGCGACGAAGAACTCGCGATTCTCGGAAATACGCTTGTTGATAAGTCAACTGCGGCCGCAGCGAATTCGAACGCCACGTTGGTGCAACCAGTCAAAGACCAGCTGCTCGACGCCATCGACAATCTGGAGAGTTCGCTGGTGCAGAACGATCTGTTGTCTCAGCCGCAGATGGCGCCACATAACCCGATCCCGTACACAGTGCAGAATTGCATGCACAGCATGCCTGCAACGCAGAATGTCGTTCGGCCCAAACAGCCAAATTTGCCCAGCGATGAGGCACAGAAGCCAAAGTCGCTGTTTGCAAAGCTGAAAAAATCATCGAAAGGCTTCTTTAGTGGTAATCGCCATGGCAACACTGCCCAGCCGGTTGGCGGTTGTGTGTCTAATGGTGGCGCCCCCGAGAACCGGGTGGCAGAACTACAACAGAACGGACATGTGCGAAGTCGGTCGGACGGTGAATCGAACCTGGACAGGAAATCAAACCTGAACGTACAGCCAGTCTCGACTGAAGTCCGTCTGGTGTCGGGCGGAGCAGTCGTTCGGCCGACGTCTCTGTCGCTAGGTGGCAGCAGTGATAGCGAGCGCATCACCGCCGGTGACAATCGCCAAGTTGGAGACGCAAAACCCCAACAGATGGAGCTGCTGCCCAGCGGGCGGGCAGTGCCGATGAGACGGAAGGCTCAGAGTCATGCTGACCTGAGTCCAACTGGTCCACTCCAGCAGACTTCCGCATCAGATATCAGTCAGAAGGTGCAGCGGCCGGCGTCTCTGTCATTGTGCGGTGGTCACCAGTACAGCGCCGAGAGCATTGACCACAGTAAGGCAAATGGTGCCCCGCGCAAGAATGCTGTTAACGGCAGCGTGGGGCCGCCACAGAAACTCGATGCGTGTGGTGGTCACGTGAACGCCAGGAACGCCAATGGGGATGTGAGACGGTGAACGACGCCGTGTAGATGAGTTATCGACTGATCCATGTTGTTCTGTCGCTAGAGATGTACAGTGGTGCTTTGGGCCTTTGCCATGTGTTAGTTTGAAGGACAAGTTCTGTGTGCGCCACGGTGTCACAAGAACGTTTTGATCAATTGCTGACGGCGAGATCAGAACTGCGGATATGATGTAAAGATGGGTACTGTATAAACCCAAGCATTCTGGGAGTCTAGCCGTGATTTGCCATGATAAAACGGGGTTATGACAGGGGGGGGGGCAAAGGTTTTAGAGCTAAGTGGTGTTGTGCTTTGAGTTCCTTTTTAAAATTCTTAACATGTAGACAATGCGATGCTGTAGAACAGTGAATCACTAATGCTGGTTGTAATCTAATTGCTAGCTAGCTTGTTTGTGACATCTATGAATTGCAAGTTGTACCCTAAAGGGTATATGTGGTACCCCGCGAGGTATCGGTCGCACCCTGGAGGGTATATAAGACAATCAAACTGTGTGTCTGTGTAAGCGAACGTGTTTTGTTGTCATACAACAATGATTAACACTAACGATGCTGCCCATGTTTGGTCTGTCGGTGTCAGTGGTAATCGCCCGTGTCTCATCATCCCTAGTTTTCTGTCTCCCATTGAGGAGAGCAGCAGGCAGTCATTTCCAGTATCGAGAACCATGCATGCATGCAGTTATAAAGTTGAATTGAGGCTGTTTGGTCTTCGTTCTTTTAATATATGCGCCCACTGGATCAAAGTTACTAAGCCCATAAAGTGTGTGCAGTTCAAATATTTAAACCAGTGTTCAAATTGTAAACATCAGATTTATTTCGTAGCTGGGGCATTCCATTTCAAATCGATCAAAAACTGAAATTTACATGATCGTCTTTGATTTTGATGAAATTTTGTGTGTTGGTTTAAGACCACAAGTCTGCTTTTTAAGACCACAAGTCTGCTTCTTTAAGACCACGAGTCTGCTTCTTTAAGACCTCGAGTTTGCTTCTTTAAGACCACGAGTCTGCTTCCCACCAAATTTTAGGTCAATCTGACCTTCAGGGCCAGAGATATAACCCCACTTCTAGGTGACCTACCTCCAATTTTGCTGATTTTTTTGTTGAAGCATACATATATAGCAAGAATCTGTAGAAGTTTTATCGTGCGCAGTTGAATACTTCAGGAGGTATGAATTTTAAAAGCATTTCTTATGTCACATTAATGCTGAAATAGTAGCCAATGCAAAAAGTAGTCGTAATGCTCTGTTAGTATGCAAATGGCGACTAATTTCCTAGAATTTATTCACCTTTACTATGCTCTGTGTGAAAGTGAGAATAGGATAAAATAAAATTCCCAACTTGACGAAATGCTTCAACAACATGCTTTTAGTTATACTGTTGTGGTTTTGGAGGGGATTAATTTGAATCTTTGGCACAGAAATAACATGTCCCAAGTACATATCTATTAAATGACCCATACTTAGAATGAGATAGATAGAATGGTAAAACAGGTAGTCACACAGGCCCAGTTGTACTATAGATGTACAGCTGTACCTATAATTGTATAAGTTTCTGGCAAAAAAGATAATGCCACACATGGCAGATTTCATGGCTAGTGTGACATTAAACGTAGCTTGAATGTTTGAATGAACATGGGCATTAGTGATTGTAGTTTGAGAGAAGTGTGTGTGTGTCTGTCTGTCTGCTTTAGATAACGTAGTGATGCTTGTGTGCACGTCAATATAGTTTTAGTGATACCAGTGTGCTTGGAAGTGCACAATGTCCGTTTTATTTGATAAATTCATATCTGAAGGCCACAATGTCTGGTAAAATGTGTTATCAATGTGTGCTTGTAAAGTAGGGGAGTTCATTAAGAAACAAATGGTGTTCATGATTAGGATATTGTTTTAATTAAGATTTTTTTAGTAATTTGCAAGATTGTTCTTGCTACGTGCGAATTATAATGCCACAAGATGGCCGGGAATAAATTATGGTACAGCTGGCAACAGTTTGATTGCATGTTAATGATGAAGTTGTCACATGTTTGGAGTTATTAGTCTAGATTTTAAACATGTTACTGAAGTTTAAATCCACAAGATTTTAATGTTCCATTTGTGTTGCCCTCTTTGGTAGGATTGTAGATAAACGCTGCTGTATTCAAAGCTTTGACCAGTCCCCAGAACTGGAGGGTGTATGTAAGAACTCACCTTTACTTTTTAGTCAGGTTTTTGACACTGGTTACAAAACATTTCTGAAATGTAACGGGAATTAAAATTAACTAAATTCTTGGACCAATACAGATTTTGTAAATAGTATTTCTTGTTCGACAAGCAGCTATAGCTACATGTTTACGACTGCTCCGTCTGCCATGTGCTTCCGTGTGTGTGTATTTATGAGTAATTCTCTTTGTATGTAATAAAACTGCAACAGCGTACACATATAGTAGACACTAGTTTTCTTTGTATGGCAATTGGCTGGCTGCGGAGTCATTTCTGGTGGCAATTTCTTCACAACAAACTATTAATACCAGACAAAATACTCGCTGCATTGGTTACTAAAAGAGAGGAGTATCATGTGGATAGTTCGTATGACGTCAAAACGGTAGCGTGCTTGTCACAAGGCTATGGTGTCAGGTTTTTAGAATGAATACTGACCCTTGAACCCCCACCACTTACTGATTGCAGTCACAAAAAGATTTTCGAAGATTAACCACAAAATAATAAAGAATCCTGATTTGAACCATCTAGTTAACGAACCATTTCCAGTATCTCAATTTAACTTAAATGGACTTCTCATTTACCCATCTAGATCCAGTTTTGTTATGGATTATTTTATATTTATAAATCCCTCGAGCTAGAAGTAATGAACAGACCAGCACCAACATGGAATATTAGTTCCTAAGATCGTTTATTAATCGAACCTTGAACACGTAACACATCCTGAAAAAGGTGAGCTTTAGCGGGCATGTGTGTGCAGTGTGAAAGGGTAAAACCCTCACACATACATTGGTCTAAGGTTGCATAGATCTATGGCTTTCTGTAAATGACGGACCTAAGGGTAACTGCAGTTAAAACATTCACTCCTCAACATTCTCAATTCCTGCCTATCTGCATATCAGCGGCAGCCAATAAAAGTTGCCCTGATAAGCATTATGATATGTATATGGTGTAAAGATCGTCCTGCATTAGATCAACAAAATATGGACCGCGCCGAACACAGTCGCAGCAACGTTCAACAACTAAAAACAAGCATTTAAAATAATATTTTTGAGACAACAGATGCATTACATAACTCGGTGGCATGTGAGATAATGGCAAGTGCTTCGTAACTATGATTAAAGCTAATTAATGCTGTCGCTTATCAACTATGCGGACAGCTGGATTTGGTCACTGTTTTAAAACATAACCGACAAATCTAAACCACAGATCTACAGAGTATCTACACAAACCACAGTTAGCAGTAGTACAACCCTACCCCTGGCAGTAACCCCACATAATGTATGGCTATACAAATGTGTACACTGAATCATTGGTACTTCATCCCACTTGATGTTCTTGTCTCATGATACCAGCAACTAGCTCATCTTCAAAATCCAATTTACCAAAAGGCATTACCTGTCTGGTGGTAGTTAATGACAAGCAATGAAAGCTAATTAGACTCCCAAAACTGGTCACTTGTAACTGAAAAATCCATGTTTCAATTGGTTGATGTGCCAGGGTTATGGATGTACTTCGTGGACGTTGGTTTGAGAGGACCTGACAAGTGGAGTAGTGTCCTTGGAAATCTAGTCACATTTGGCAATGTCAACATTACTGCAATTGAAATATGGTACAAAATTGTTGTGCACGTACATATATACATTGATCCAATTCAAAACCAGTGACACACTGCTCTAAGTGAGATTGGTTCATTTGCGTGAACAAAACAGCTTAACTAAAAATGGAATAACGTCAGTTGTTTCTTTGCATAATATCTGAGCGCGGTGGCCCTTTGGTGTGGCAGTAAACTGTCTTACTATGTTATAACTCTTCTTTCTTCGTCTTTCCCTTCGCCTTCGAATCCTGCTGCTTCAGCTGTGGTTTAGGCTTCTCCTCTTGTTTAGGCTTCTCTTGTTTAGGCGGTTGCTTGGCAGCAGCTACCTTTTCCTGCTGCTCAGCGAAGAAGTCGAGGAAGGCCTGTTTGTTCCGTGCTCCGGAGTACTTACTTACAAACCCTCCCTGGTGGTAGTACTTGAATGTGGGGTAACCCGTCACACCCTGCTTCTGGCATGCATCTGCAATGACAAGTTCAGTTCAGTCGTGGAGTCTCAATCTGCAGACATTGCAGTCTTTTGGCATTTCATCGTGTGTGGTATTTGTGCTAACTTGTGTGGTGTTCGTGCTTAAGTTTGTGTGTTTGTGCTAACTCATTAATGTTGGTGTTTGTGCAAACTCGTGTTGTGTTTGTGCCAGATCATGTGGTGTTTGTGCTAATTCGTCTTGTATTTGTGCTAACCCGTGTTGTGTTTATGCTAATCCCAGTAATCCGTGTTGTGTTTATACTAACTTGTGTGGTATTGGTGCTAGCTTTTGTGTTGTGGTGTTTGTGATAACTTGTTTGGTGTATGTGCTAACTCGTGTGGTGTTTGTAATTACTTCTATGGTATTTCTGATAGAAGCCACACTATAAATCTCCAACATTGTACTATACAAATCAACACGATACAAATCAGAACCTTAAGATCACAATCTAATTTTCCTGCTGTCATGTGACAATTGCCAACATCACATGACTACAGTGGTGGTCAAGACATTCCAGCCTGTCCAACATCACATTACTTCAGTGTTCTGATTAACACATTCTAGCCTGGCCTCCACTTATTGCTTGGAATACAATCACAATATCTGCTTTAAATTTTAAACGTTATTATATATTAAAAGTTGACACATTCCAACATCACAATGTTTACCTTTGGCCGTTGTGCAGTCAACCGCGGCCAAGTAACGTGACTTGTCACCTACAAGTATGTCAGCGGCTGCCACATATTCGGGCTTTGCCTGCTTACAATGTCCACACCAGGGGGCGTAAAACATGATGATGGCGTGCTCCTTGTCCGAGCCCAACCACTGGTTGAATGTCGAGTCGTCAAGGTGACTAATGGACTTGGCCTCGTCTGACCATTTCGGTTCTGGCGCCTTCTCTGGCTCTTTACCTGACACTGGGCTGAAGAAGAAATTGGTCATCAGTTGGGCATGCATATATATGTAGGGGCAAGCTGCTGATTGAACTGACTCTTACATGACATGTTAAGCCTCCCCGGTGTTGTCCTACACCTCCCTGTCTCCCAGCGGGAGCAGCAAATCTCCAGGTTTTCAATGAAATCCCAAACAAATTCTACCTAATTTATCCAAGTGGATGTGGATAATTGGTGTTATTTTTGGCTGGTTAGTGTATTGTCCCGCATGTTTTTCTGAGTCCCCTCACAATGATAATGCCAGTTAACTAATTGCAATCGAGTGCGAGCTAATACTAATACTCAGACAGTGACGGCGCAGACAACAAACTAAATAATGACCTAAATTGGAGTTGTTTAATTCACGTCTGACTTTGATGATTGCACACTGAAAACAGATGCCTATGTGCAATGCATATCCCTTGCCTGTCGTTGATATTATTTATAAGCTCGAATAGAAAAACCGCTCCGATACCCTATTATCGCCCATCGTAAACGTTCCACTCTTGTAAAAGAAAGCGCAATCCGTTCACACACATACAAATAATGCCCATCCATACATCTACGCTACATGTACATGTTTGTAAGTTTACGTACTTTTGCTAAACATGACTATTTGAGTACATTAAACATGTAATTATGTAAATTAAAACATACCAACGATATTGGCAATCCATGCTAATTTAAATATGTCTCCCGTATTGCCTCTGTCACCACGGCTCAGTATAGCTCACAAATCACAAAATGCTATGTTCAAGTTTTACATGTAAAGATTTATGTTAGTTGTGCAATAAAATATAATGTAGATGCTGCTGCTTTTCATGCAAGGGATTAATTCTGAGAACAGATATGCTAGAACACAAGTAAATTACACAACATTATAATTAAATATTATTATTTATTGATCTATGACTGACCGTGTCATTTTTTTATGAGATTAACAGGACATTTTTGTATTATATTTGGTGTATCATGACTGGTGAACTGTTAGTGATAATAAAACTGTTTTTGTTAATGTCTCAAATAATTGAAATTATTCCTTTTTTGTAATATATCTTTGCATTTACGGTTAAAAACTCAATTTTCCGAGACCCTCCAGTTTATACATAAAGCCCAATGTTAAGAGATTTATGTATAAATCTACTGTTTGGGCGTTTTTGAAACTTAACATATATGAACCATATAGATGTCGCTTTTAAAAGAACTATGTCTATTGCTGGTACAATACTGTGTCTGAGACTAGAATAAATATGCTGAAATCATATTGCTCACAATATTGCATTTATGAACTCCAAAACAGGGTTCACAATATAAAAGTTGCTTGAAAAAAAATTATTATATATATATATATATATATATATATATATATATATAATCATATATATATATATAATATATATATATAATAAAATATTATTACATATATACAGTGTATATATATATTATATTCATTATATAATATATATATATATATATATATATATATATATAATATATATATATATATATACATACATACACACATGTATATACATACATACACACATATAATTCATAATATATTCAAAACATTACAAAACAGTTGCTATTATTCCTTGCTGGTTTCACGTTGGTACATTCCCACACTTTTGACCAGAATGCGAGTACGTACGACAGGTTGAGTGAACTTCCTGCTACTGATTACGTGGAATAGGATCTAGGAATTTTAAGACTGCACCAGCTGTGGAATGTCCACTTCTCCATAAACTCCACTTCACAGAGTCACTTCAGGCAACACAACTGGAGTAGTTAAGTGGGTCACAAAGAGAACCTAGAGGTAAATGGGATATGGAAAGTGAAGACGGGATCTGTGATGCTACAGGGGATAAGTGTACAACTCACTTTTCCATAAAACTAACAAAATCTGTGGCTTTTCGTCCCCGCTCGTACAGGAATTCCTCTTTTCCATTCCTGTCAAACGAACAACAAACACTGCAATACACAGTATACTGCGTAGATATCATTTCTGTAAATCATTAAAAATATATAAATTGATTTGACAAAAGGGCATCTTGTTAGCATGACATTAGAACTAGACATTTAAGCACTTTTATAATGATAATTTATTTATAAAGCACCATATATAATTCCACTCAGAGGCACATAAAAATGCAACATTCGTAAAACATGAATACATATGAAATGTATGTAATAAAGTAAGCCTACAACGTAAAAACGAAATGTAAAATTATAATAATAAATAGATACAAATAGCTTTAAAAATCATATTATATAACCTAAACTTATCAGCAATAAGTTAATAGGTCAAATAAAATAAATAATAAAATAGATCAGTAAGTTAATAATAAAGTAAGATACCAAAATAATTTCAGAAACTATAATAATGGTTAAGATAAATTCAGTATATTACATAGTACAAGTACCCATTGTTCGTAGGTAGTCTCAAAGTGTAAAATATATGACATAGACCAACCAAAATAACAAGTGGCAACATTTTGCATGTGTTGGTGGATATAAGAAACATTTAGTACTTCAAATACAGAGTCAGAATAATTAGTGCCTGATCCAAGTACACCAATACTTTACAAAATACATCACATCATGACAACATTAAACGGCTTTACTGTAATCTGTGTTGGAAAATAAATACCTTGATAAATTAATGTAACATTTGAATACACTCAAATTTGATCGAGCTACATGATTATGTTCATGCATGGCAAAACAACTATGAACATTTTAGATGTCTGTTGATTTTATAATCATGATCTTACTATGTATGTCAAATTTACAAATGTGTTGTTATTGTTATGAATGTCAAATACAAATAATGTAAAAAACCAAGACTTACTTGAAGTATTTTACTGAAAAAAGAAAGAAAAACGATACGGTTACACATAAGAACTCAGAGATGCAACATCACACAAATAAAATCACACAGAATAACACCGTTTAAATTTACAAATGAACTACTTACAGCAACACATTTTGGATCCAGAATATTACTAATCAAATTGAACAGCCACTTTGTTACTCTTGACTTCTGCTTGCAGAATGAGTGACAAACAATTGCAGAGGCAAGTGTTTAACATTTAATCTAGAGGTATTCAATGTCCTGTAGCCTTTACATTCTAGAACGCACAGAAATACTACCCGGTAGTTCTCGCTTATTGCATTAAAAAGTGAAAGTGGAACTATGCAGAGTTCAACCATGTTTTCTTTTATGAAATGTAAATAACATGTCTAATATAAAATGACATTAATAAAGTACATTTTGACAATTACTTGGTTGGTGCAGTTTGCAAAATATATATATATTCTACAGATAAAATGAAGTACCTTTCAGGAAACTTTTTAGTTTTTCCATATATTTCAGCTGTCTCTCAAGTCTTCTTCAGCTGAAGTTCCCGATTACAAACGGTTATAACAAAATCAATACAGAATATTGGCTTGATGGCGACTTACATGTTGGGAAGGATTTCACCTGGAAGCGTTCGCCCAACTGTGACTCAACTGTGACATCGACAGTGCCCAGTGCCCCAGCAACCTAACAACACACAACGACACTTCTGTTAATGCAGCATTCCAAGTTAAACTACCGCTTTAAACAATCTGTATGTAGAAAAAGAGCAATATGTATAATATTTTTAATAACCAGGACTGCCACAGAATAGATTGAATTGGAACTAAACAAAAAATGTGGAAGTCATAACCAAAATGTTGGAAAGCTAGGATAAACAATTTTAGTAGTCAGAATCATAACTGTTGGATTCGGATAAGAAATGTAGCCAGAATTACAACAGCCATTGTGTGGGTCGAATGGAATTACTTAAGATGTTTTAACAGGTAGAGTGTCACTAGCTCATGGCCTGCTGAGTCAAAAAGTAGATACAGTTCATTTCACAAACTTGTGCCTTAACCTTTACAGACAGGTCGAGCAATATATCGCTCGACGCATAGGGGTGGTCATGTATCCTCAGGTGCGGTTTTGCCAATAATAATTAGGTAATAATGTAATTTTCTCGTCACAAACAGATTCTTGAATATGTTACCTTTCCAAAAATGTGTACATATGTCGGAACATTCTTAATAATAATCAAACCACAGGTGTTTAAAAATGTGCATACATATTTCTGACAAAAAATCCAGGTCTGTAAAGGTTAAACAAACGTAATATTTTATTGTATTGAACGACATTTTAAGCAACTCTTCACAGTAATCATCTCAGGAGAGTTTACGAATGGTCCGTGGCAGCTATACCAAAAATGCTTTGTCGTTTCACTGCACATTGATGATTTTACATTTATCGTGCATGCACAGAAATGTCAATAGGAAGGTTAATAACGACCGGAAAAATGTAAGTGGGACAACGGTGCTCATCATGGCATCTGATGACAGATGATAAACTCACTGTTCTGTCAGACAGCCACCATTGGTTCTTGTCAACACATAGAAGGTAAATAAATTTGATTTTTGGAGGGACAAATTATGAAATATTTATAATCACTAACAATTAGAATGCAAAAACAACTAGGTAGTTATAACTGCTACATTATAACGTAGCTGAGTTGCTCAGCTACTTAAGAGCCTCACATTTTTTGCCTTCATAATTGTTGCAGCTTCGGCATAGGCTGGTTTCATTGCCTTACAGTGGCCACACCCTGCAATGAGAAGTCACATCTGAAACAACTGACCACAGGTTGACCGACTGTTTCGTCAGCTACAACCAACCCGGGGTTGTAATTATTAACACAAATTCACAAAATTAAACATCTCGAATGAGGTACATTTGCGACTAATATTATAAAAATAAAGCTACATGGTGAATAGTGGATTGCAAAAAATTATTTATATGATACTAATAAATAATAAGAAATAAGAATAATATGAAACAAGCTATTTGGCGCACAGAGAACAATAATTATATGCTACAAAGTGCATAGCAAAAGAACAAAATAGAGTTATATGGTGCATCGAATATGATGATAATAGAATGCACTGTATAAGTATAGATAATAACAGAAGTAAAATGACATGGCACACTGAGAACTCTATTAACAGAGCTACATGGTGCATACATGACGACAAACAGAGCTACTTTATGCCGACAACACAATGTGACAAGAATATGACAAGAACACTTCTTACACGGTGCGTAGAACATTACAAGAGCAGAGTTGTATTGTGCAAGGAAGTCGTCAAATTTGCTCCCGGTCAGATGGTTCAGGTTCTCCTGCCCAGCAATTTCTGCCCACTGTTCTTCAGGGGGTGGAGGGGCGGGAGCCTCGGCTGCCCCCGGATTCAGGGGGTCCTTCATGAACTTCAGAAAGTCCGCCTCCTTGTGGTGAGAAACAGCATACAGATGAGTCACAAGATATGAACAAGACGTCTAAAGTCACTGAGTTGTATTTTCGTAATTTTTTTAGTATAATGTGGGCTTTGGGGAATATGTTACACAATTATCTATTGTCAGTCATAACAGTCTATTCATCCGTATAACAACTAATATAGAACATCTGGTTAACATATGTGACCTGTTCTAACGAAATGAATCGGATGTCAGTGAACCTGAATTTGAGAAAACACGGTGTAAACATCGCATGATGATTTCGGATTTTTACATCGTTGGAAAGCTTAATATATGGTGTGACTAACTGAATTTTTTTTTTACATATGCTCGTTTCGTTAGAACACATCACATATATGGCAGTTTAACCTGGTAACACAATATTAACCAAGGAATGAGAACATTGGTTGTTTCCAAATCTGATATTTCTGCAGTGTTTGTTATAAGTTTTTCTGCAACATAAAACTACCAAAAAATTAATATAGCCTTATGCTGTTGTAATCTATGCCATGCAGCAAGGGACATGGTAATGGTAATTGTAAACAACTATTATGAAAATGAAAAGATGGGGATTGTATACAGATTTACATATTCCTTATGAAATTTTACATCTGGCAGACCTGTTCAACTGAACACTTCTTAGGAAAGCATTCAGCCATGTTGCAATTAAAACTTGAATATCCTTATACATATCCAACACTGTGTAAGTTAGTTATATATGAATAGAAAGACAGTATTCCCGTGTAGTAACCGCCCTCTCTCTGTAACCAACTCTTACCTCGCGTCCCCCAGTGTATTTCATAGAATTCTTGCCGTAGTTAAAATAAACGAAGGTAGGATAGCCCGACACATCTTCTGCTTGACAGGTGGCAGTATGTTTTGTGCAGTCAATCGCGGCGAAGTTCACCTGAGAAGGAAAGGGGAGAAATCAGGATATGACTGGCAAAACCATCTTTAGATACGTAGATTACTTTCTGACAACACACTGATGACAGGATTCTCATGACTTACATTATCTTTAGTAACATATAAAACATATATTGGATATAATACATTACTAATGTAGAAGTATTACAAAGATTTCTTATGAAAGCAATTTGGATTGAAAACGGAAGGAAAAAACATGGCAAAATACAACACACAATAAACCGAGCCTTCTGTTGCTCATTGTTAACCCATTTTATCCGGAATACGATTCTAGTCGTAGTTACCCTTTTTATCCGGAATACGATTCTGGTCGTAGTTTGCACTTGACACGGCTTCCCTGCACTCTGATGTTTTGGAATCCCATTGGCTGGTTAACACCGAATGACGTCAGTATATCGGGATCACTAGGAAACTCATATTTTTCAACCAATCAGCGCCGTTCTTTGGGTATTTGCAATACAAAGCGGGTACCCCCAAGCTAAAGTGAAATCAAAGATGGCGTAGAGTCCCAAAGATCGTTAAATGTTGACGTATTTTGAAGGATAACTCTGCTAATTTACTTCATACTGGTGATGACAAGACGACAGACAAGTGGATAGACGATATAAGATGGACGGTTATGGTATTTGATGCGACATTTGTCCGTGAAGACATACTTTGAAGCCATCGAAGTCGGTCAACCGACAACGGCATCCATTTTCGCCCACCTCGCTCCACGCCATATTTTTGGCGCCAAACAAAGTTAAGAATATTTCCAACGACGGTAGCTACTTCATAAATAAAGTGATGTTGAAATGTTGAACAAAGTTGTTACTTTGGAGTACTTCTTTATTAGTTATAAGAAATCAGCCACAGAATTATACATCGTTGACAGAAAATATTTCAAAAATGTGCATAATTCCGCTCAGCGGCGCCACACGTTGGCGATTCAGTCGACTGACGTGGGGGTATCACAATTTTTTTTATATTATGAGATTATTATCCAAGATGTGTGGACAAGTTGTATACCTTTATTTTCAGCAGAGATTAATGCATAAAATAAACTCAACTTGCTCTTTGACATGTTGCTTCCTTCATGGCGAAAATGTCGAGTGAAAAGTAATGTGACAAACCTCAACATAGGTTTGAATTTATTAGGCATGTTTTGCCATATGCCACATATAATATATATGATAAAACTATGAGTTTATCGATGCGACTGTATAGTTTATTTTATCTACTTTCTAAAGGTATATCACATTTAAAAATTGATTGAGAAATAATAAAGTTATGTCCATTTTAAATGAAGGCCTGTCATTTTTTAATGCTGACAGATTGGTTTGAGGAAATGATCAGGAACTGGCTGCAACTCGTCTGCACTAGCTTCAGGATAAAATGGGTTAATATCACACTCATTATGCTAAATTACACAAGGTGAAAGTTCACTACCTAAAAAATTGTGTTGCAAAACCCCAGAGATATTCAACAGCTGGTAACAATGAAGAACTGATGAAATAACACAAGCATACCTTCAAGTCTTCCTTGTATTTCTCTGCTGCTGCCATAAACTCTGGCTTTGCCTTCTTACAATGTCCGCACCCTGCAAAATTCAGCTTCAGGTTTACTCTTTCCTCGACAACTCCATAACAGTTGTGACTATGAAAAAGGGAAACGCAAAGTTTTCAGCTTTAAAATATAAGCACTTCAAAGACAAGAAATAAACACGTTAGTATTTCTTTCAGTTATATCGCCAGTTATTGGACCAGAGGAAGTAGATTACTGTAGAAAGAGGCAAGTGCATCTGGGAACACGAATGAATAAACAGTTACAACACTCACAAAGGTTAATCTGCTAGTATGTAAATTTCAAGTTGAAGATTCAAATTTCAGCCAAGAAATTGGCGCAAATCTGCCAATGCTACAAAGAGTGACTTACACGGAGCGTAGAACATCACTAGAGTGTGCTTCTTTTTCTTCAGGAATGACTTGTAGTTGTCATCACTGAGATGGTTCACCTCACTGGGGATGTCCTCCCAGGACGGCTCGGGGGGCGGGGGAGGAGGGGGCTCCTTCGGGCTACAAACACACCCACAGTCTAGAAGAGGGTTCATTCAGGCTACAAACACACCCACAATCAAGGAGGAGGCTTCTTTGGGCTACAAACACACCCACAGTCAAGGAGAGGGTTCCATCGGGCTACAAACACACCCACAGTCAAGGAGAGGGTTCCTTCAGGCTACAAACACACCCACAATCAAGGAGAGGGTTCCTTCAGGCTACAAACACATCCACAGTCAAGGAAGAGGCTTCTTTGGGCTACAAACACACCCACAGTCAAGGAGAGGGTTCCTTCAGGCTACAAACACACCCACAGTCAAGGAGAGGGTTCCTTCAGGCTACAAACACACCCACAGTCAAGGAGAGGGTTCCTTCAGGCTACAAACACACCCACAGTCAAGGAGAGGGTTCCTTCAGGCTACAAACACACCCACAGTCAAGGAGAGGGTTCCTTCAGGCTACAAACACACCCACAGTCAAGGATAGGGTTCCTTCATGCTACAAACACACCCACAATCAAGGAGGAGGCTTCTTTGGGCTACAAACACACCCACAGTCAAGGAGAGGGTTCCTTCAGGCTACAAACACACCCACAGTCAAGGAGAGGGTTCCTTCAGGCTACAAACACACCCACAGTCAAGGAGAGGGTTCCTTAAGGCTACAAACACACCCACAATCAAGGAGGAGGCTTCTTTGGGCTACAAACACACCCACAGTCAAGGAGAGGGTTCCTTCAGGCTACAAACACACCCACAATCAAGGAGGAGGCTTCTTTGGGCTACAAACACACCCACAGTCAAGGAGAGGGTTCCTTCAGGCTACAAACACACCCACAATCAAGGAGGAGGCTTCTTTGGGCTACAAACACACCCACAGTCAAGGAGAGGGTTCCTTCAGGCTACAAACACACCCACAATCAAGGAGGGGCTTCTTTGGGCTACAAACACACCCACAGTCAAGGATAGGGTTCCTTCAGGCTACAAACACACCCACAATCAAGGAGGAGGCTTCTTTGGGCTACAAACACACCCACAGTCAAGGAGAGGGTTCCTTCAGGCTACAAACACACCCACAGTCAAGGAGAGGGTTCCTTCAGGCTACAAACACACCCACAGTCAAGGAGAGGGTTCCTTCAGGCTACAAACACACCCACAGTCAAGGAGAGGGTTCCTTCAGGCTACCAACACACCCACAGTCAAGAAGAGGGATCCTTCGGGCTACAAACACACCCACAGTCTAGAAGAGGGTTCGTTCGGGCTACAAACACATCCACAGTCAAGGAGGGGGCTTCTTTGGGCTACAAACACACCCACAGTCTAGAAGAGGGTTCCATCGGGCTACAAACACACCCACAATCAAGGAGGGGGCTTCTTTGGGCTACAAACACACCCACAGTCTAGAAGAGGGTTCCATCGGGCTACAAACACACCCACAATCAAGGAGGGGGCTTCCTTGGGCTACAAACATACCCATGGACAAGGAGAGGGTTCTTTCGGGCTACAAACACACCCATAGTCAAGGAGAGGGTTCCTTCAGGCTACAAACACACCCACAGTCTAGAAGAGGGTTCCTTCGGGCTACAAACACGTCCACGGTCAAGGTTGGGGCTCCTTTGGGTTACAAACACATCCCCAATCGAGGGGGCTACTTTGGGGGCTACAAACACACTGACAATTAAAGAAAGGTTTCAACTAGAACAAATACACTATCAATTCTTTACATTCACCTTTTAATAAAACAGCAGAAAGACTTCTAGTAAGATGATTTTAAAGCAAATCAACATACACTATCTGTCAAGAGAATCCCACACACGTGATGTTTGTTGAAAATACAACACACCAACTGACTGACCTGACTGGACAACACGAAGTTCTAGGAATTATGTCAATTAAGTATTGTGGATAGCAACAGGGAAACCCTGGGACAAAACATGAATCACTGTGCACACATGTGCGCATATGAACTTCTGTCAATTGTTTAACTGGGGCAGAGTTACTCAATAATGAGTAACTGTCACGTGACTGATAGGTCAGGATGTGGGAAATATGGGTTGTACTTACTCTTTCATAAACTCGATAACTTTATCGGCCGTTCGCTCATTGAAATCAAATTCAAGATTGCCATCCCTGGAAAAGAAACAATGACGCATTAGTAGCCGATCTGAAAAACTGGAATTTAGCGATACATGCCAAGTTGATGTAAAAAAAGAAATGCTAAAGCACCTATTCTGCAGAATTTTAATACTTATAACATACTGATTAGATAAAAATAAAATTAATACATGTGCTATTAATGATAAATTTTTTCCGTAATACCTTTGAAAAAACACAGCTTGCTGATTTAGTTAAATATAAAAACTCTTAAAAATGGAACATAAACTTTGTATTTTATTCTATCTTCTTGTGTATGTATTTGAAAATATCAATAATACAAATAATTAATTTGTAGGAACAGATAACTTACTTGAAATACTTCACTGCAGGTGTCAATGGTTGTGACATTCCCAGCAGAAATGGAAGAAAACAGGAAATCACATAAATGGTAGAACTATATATTTGTTTTAATATACCGACACTGTTAACTTTAACTTTAAACAACTCACAAGAAGATCACTGGCATAAAATATATTGATGTGCTGTGCAAACTGATGATTCAATGCACATATATTTAACACTGCATTGACAAGGCCTGAAAATCTGACCAATGTTTCCTACATTTTTATACTAACAATTTTAGTTTCAATCCCAATTAACCGATACACTGTATTCAAACAAATCTTTGGACAGCTGACCGATTTGTTCATACCTCGCATATTTATTTATAAGCAGACTTTAACAGCAACTGATAAGTTAAAATTACAAAACAAACTCAAGCATGCTACATCCAGCTGGCTGCATTAAACAAACCTGTGGGATATCCTTTTACTTTGAATTTTTCAGCAGTCTTGCGATTCTCTGTGGCCTCCAATGCAGCCAACTTGCCCTCAATCTACAAGAGAAATATTGTTAAATTACAACAGGTTGTGTCATATGTAACCCCAGATTCATCTTTGCTTCCATTCCTCCTGGCAACCTCACTACCATTGACATCTGCAGTGAATTGTTTCAAGTAAGTTGTTTATTCCTACAAATTAATTATTTGTATTCTTGATATTTTCAAATAAATGCACAAGAAGATAGCATCAAAAACAAAGTTTATGTTCCAGTTTGGTGAGTGTTTATACGTAATTAAATTAGCAAGTTGTGTGTTCATAGTGTCATTTTTAATAACTTTCCTGGAATAAACTCACCCTAATACCTGTGTGTATGTCACACACCTTAAATTATATCGATACGTAACAACAAACTACATTTACCAACAATACGATGAAGATAAGCTGATATGTTTATTTACAAAAACAACACAATAATTACATATGCGGAAACATCAAAATTAACAATATTTATGCTGTGTACAGTACCGTATAAAAAACAATAAAAAGTAAAAGATGTGTCTCTAAGTAAAAGATGTGTTTCTAAGTTTCACATGAATGAAAACGCTTTCCTCACCCCGTCTTCCTTCATTTTTTCTGCGGCCTGTGTAAACTCCGGCTTCATCTTCTTGCAGTGACCACACCCTGAGATAGAGGGACCGAGTCAAAACATGGGCTAACTACACAGATAGTGACACAAAAGTTTACAAACTGACATGTCATAAAGCATATTACTTTATTTCGCCCGAGTGGTTTCACTTTTACAGTAAACTTTTTACTTTTTTACCAATTGATTAGCATTTCTCAGATCAATCTTACAAAATATGTATAACATTATTAATGAATTATATATTATTGTTTAATGTATGGTACAAAGCTGAAAACTATAAGAACCCTTAACTAATGCGAATTTTAAAAATGTACTAGAAAGATGATGCTTTCTTCGAAAGGACTAGTATATTAATTCCTGAAAGTTTCTCTTTCGAGATGCAAACCATGAAGGAGAAAAAATTAATAAGCACATACTTACAAACGTTAGACTGTAAAATTAATATTTACTTTGGACAATTTAATGGAAATGTACAATGTATTTATCCACCACCTGTAGATCTTTATCACTGGTGTCATGTGACACTGTTGTCATGTGACAATGGTGTCATGTGATGCCAGCGCATGATAAAGACCCACAGGTGGTGAACTGAAATGTTGCATGTTTGCATTAAAATGCTCCACAATAAGCGCTCTCCATCTTGGAGCCATGAATAATATTTTCCATACACGTGTTACTTCGACTACAGTTAAAGGACTCACAGGGTGCATAGAACATGACGAGGACGGAGGGGTTTGATGCGATGTAGTCGTCAAACGTGTCATCAGTAAGGTGGACCACTTCCGACTCCTCGTCCGCCCACTGCGGTTCCTTCTCCTCCTCCTTGGGGGGTCCTGGGCTGAACACAGGTCACAGAAGTCATCACCCAAACATTCACCATAAGTATTACTGCATTCACGATTGGAAAATCTGTGCCAAGTAAAAAATTGTGTTACTGAAATGTTGTGTCTTAACAGTCTTTGATTATTGGAACACACTGCCTCGTTTCTACTGGATATTCTGGCCACACAGCACAAATTTCTTTCCTAGCACAACAAATAGAATGCATGTTATTGAATGCAGATATCTTTTATTATATCTATATTTCCCCTACCATGTAAATGCTACCATTTATATGGTTCCATATATATCAAGGAAAGTTCATTCATAAACACATGTAAAATATATACAGAATCGTACAAATGTTACAGGTTCATACGAATTTGGAATTTCCCGTTTCGTAACAAATTCCATGGTCAGTTATATTTAAAACAGAAATAAAATATATTCGAGTAAGAAACGGAAACATACTCTTTCATCCATGCAATGATTCCTTCCTTGTCGTTCTTTCCGCCATATTTATACTTCAGTTGGCCCCGCCTGGTGATAAGAAACAGAACTAGAAAAACATCTTGAACGTGACAGAGAGAGTAACATTATGACGTTTCCTATCAAGAGGTAAAGTTCGTAGTAAGCTTAGAGACAACCCCAGTATACTGAGACACAAATAGACGGAGCATGTACGGCAGACTTGAAACAGCTCATAGATATCATGGTTAGCAAGTTCACAGTTATGTAGTGGCTATGGAAAGTTGCACAGCACTGGAACAAGGTTGTAGTGCGGTCAACCATGACGCACGGCGGTGGCACTGATGAATGCAGCCAGAGAGTGCTGACGTCTGGATCATCACCGGCCGTTCTACTCATGAAGAAGTGTCATCATCAACAAATAATATCACGGGAGCTGTGTAGATGGACACAGTTTGGGGACACATTAATTAAGAACAACCAAGGACTGTCTTGTAGGACTCCTAGTTCACCCAAGCAGAACTCTGATGTCTCATTGCTAAATGCCTTATGGAGTTCGCTGGGAGATAAGAGTTCTATGTACTGCTGTTTCTTCTAGGACCTACAATGTTACTGTTACTGAGAAACAATTCCACACTGGTGACGATAATTCCTATTGCTGAACAAGGTATGACACATACAGAACATTAGACATACTGACATGGAACAGCTGTGACGATAATTCCTATTGCTGAACAAGGTATGACACATACAGAACATTAGACATACTGACATAGAACAGCTGTGACGATAATTCCTATTACTGAACAAGGTATGACACATACAGAACATTAGACATACTGACATAGAACAGCTGTGACGATAATTCCTATTACTGAAGTACTACCCATCCCATTGTTTCACATGTCAATCACGTAGTGTCACTATCAAACACTTCAGGTGCGAGTTACGGAAAAAAACTGCATTTTGAAATGCATTTAGTTTAGACGACAACTAAATGTTTACTTCTCCTTAAATATGTCAACCTGCAAAAATGAAGCACACAAGCAATTTGCTCTGTTGTAAAAATCACCTGAAAGACTGTAATCTTGCTTTAAAATGTAACACTGCTTCGGCTTTTTGAAGCTAACGATAGAATAAAAGTCTGTACGTGAGCAAAATAACAACAAGTACAACTCACTCGAAGTAAAGGATTGTGGGAAAGCCAGTGATGTTGTATACCATTCGTACGTCCATGTTCTCAGGCCGATCAACATCCATGCCAGCCAACACCTATGAGGATACAATACAATACATATCAGCACAAATCAACACGTTATGGAATATATTATTCATTGCTCCAAGATTTTGTTGTTTTGTAAACAATTAACTTACTTTGGAGCATAGTATATGAAATGTGCAACGTTTTGACCCGTCAACTTATAGTGACGACCTGTCACGTACTGGTGTCATGTGATAGGGCTCAGGTTTTGGTGGGGCAATCAAACAGAGAACCCCTACCTTGAACAGAGACCAGGGATATCACCTGCCCGTCATATACAGCCAAATTATTCCGCCGAAACCCAAGCCATATGACATGACACCAGTATGGGACCAAGACTTATAGCTGATGGGTTGTAACATAGTACGTTTCACAAACTATGCTCCAAAGTAAGTTACTTTCTTATATAACAATATCAATATGTGTTCTTTTTGATCCACAGTACAACAAATGTGATTACAATGTTTGAATAGATGCATTTTTATACACTAGCAGAAATTCACAGATCAGAAGATAATTTTCTCGAGTATTTGTAAATGATAATTTGAACGAATTTGCGCCACTGGAAGTTATGTAAAGAATCCTCAACAGATTCTTAGGATAATTGTGTAACATATGCACAACGTTATGAATCATTTAATATTTGATATATCGATATTAATTGATATTATTACAGAACAGTCATATATCAGTGCTTCACCATGGGTGCTTTGTAAACCTTTTTTCTAGTAATACATTAAATTTTCAATGTCTGTGTTTAAGCATTTAGATTTCTACTCACTGAATGTCCCTTCAACTCCGTGGCGGCAGACGCGTAGTCTGGCTTGAGTTTCTTACAGAAGCCACACCCTAAAATACACCAAGTGTTGTACAACCAAACCTCGCTTCACCAGTAACCTTGCTAATACAGCCACTTCACAATTAAGGGCACCACAGCAAACACCCAGATTATTTTCATAAAGTTGTAGGAAACAAATCCTGCTAATAAGATCACCTCAGTACTAAGGTCACCTGCCCAGTCCAGACACTCACCATATTAGCAGGGTTCTACTTAGAGAGATATGTAGTTGTTATCAGTATAAATTGCAGTAGATGGAGTACATAAAAGAAGACACACAGGTGTTTCATGAACTATTTCACTCTCAAATAGGCTTCCTTGTCCAATGCAGCTAATCATAATGAAACACAATCTTGTTAAATATTACAGTAAACTCCTTGACCGCTGTGTTTTGATTAATCACACTATAATTTCACTTTTGTTTTCATTTTACAACCTTGTTAAATCCGCTGTAATCAACCTTGCCCATATGACAACAGCAATAATACAACTGGATACTTACAAGGTGCATAAAACATGATGAGGATAGGTCGCTTCTCTTTACGCAGTACTTTTTGTAAATGCTGTGGAAGAAAACAGAGGACACTGAAGTGTCAGTGCATCACATCAATTTATAGTCCTGTAATAGTGTCCAGACTATAATTCTGCTCGTAAGGTTATTAGTGTAACTACCATTTAATATATAGAGTATAAATTTTTTTTATTGTATGCTGCGAAATACCACAACCAGTGGTTCTACGCATGAATGAACTGAAAATTAAAGAGATGTCACTGAGCTATACTTGGTGGTGTTGTGGTCAACATATCTCCTACGATAGCAACATACTGACTTAGTAGGAGTCACTGACTCCGTTTGGTATATATTATGTATCAAACATATTAATTATTTTGTTCTGCTAATTACAGAATTACATATGGAGTAAGAAATATATGTGTATGTATATTTAAGTCTGAATGTTTTATTGTATTTATACAGTGAATAGCGAACAGTTGTACTTTATATGTATGTATGTATATATATGTATGTATATGTATATATATATATATATATATATATATAATATATATGTATGTATGTTTTAATATATATATATATATATATATATATATATATGTATATATATATATATGTATATATATATATATATATATGTATATCAATAAATTTCTTCGTTAATTCCTTACTATGCTATATTCGAGGGGTGTTACTCTACTACAATGTTGGGGATATTTTTGTGCCAGAAAGTCTATAATGTTGGGGAGTGTTAACGTGTAAACAGTTCGTAGTGTCAGGGATATCGTTTGCCATGGTACCAGGGTGTCACTCACCTGTTGCGTGTCAATGTGGACAACATCCCCGGCTGTGGCGTCCTCCTCCCAGGGAATGTCTCCCGTGGGATCCATAAGGAATCGTACCATAGACTGCAACAAGCAATCGGATAAAACAATACAACCTCGCGGTTTGGCAGTCAGCCTCACACACTTATACACAAAGTTTGCCATGTTTACCCAGGGTAAAATGATGGGTGACGTGGTGAGGTAGTGTGACCTGAGCATGCAGTGAAGACACAATGTGATGCTAGGGGGGGGGACATGCCTCAGAACCATTTAAAAAACTAGCTTCAAAAGGTGCATTATGAAGTGTGTTTTAACAAATGCCATCAGAATCGGGGAAAGAAATAACAAGTTAGCATGTAAACACGTTTATAGGATTACTTGTAAATAGTCAGCAGGGACATAGGAAATAGCTATGAGGTGGCAATGTTGGCATACATTGAGCAAGGGGGCGTAGAAAAACAACAAAGTGGCCCACCTCACTCATCATATAACACGGGAAACGGAGTATGGCATCGTAGTTGTACACTTATTGTAAACATGTCATAACTTGGGAGAATGCGATCGTATTGTGAGAAGTTAATAAGTACAACACTTCTATTTCACCCCATTTGCACATGTAAATGTTTATATTACTTCAAACTGTGTACAGTTCTTCTTTGCTTATATTTTACACTTGGAAAAAAACAATCAATTTGACAGCCCAAAAAATCATCTAATAAAAAATTATATATTACCTTTCCTGTGAAACGGATGTTGTGTATTTTAAAACTATACATAAGAGTAATACATTTTTTGCATGGATATCGGTTTTAATTTCCAACGCACCAGCTAGCCAGCCCACCCACCCGCCCACTCAACCCATCCACCCACTCAACCCATCCACCCAAAGCTGCTGCACTGTTAGTTGAAATAACAACATACCTTAACTGTTGATTTTCTGTCATAATCTTTGTTAAATTCCCCGTCTCTGAAACAAACAAAATTAACCATTTGAAGTGTTTTGCCAATAAACAAATGTACTTTTACATATAATCTTAACTACTCACAACATGTTTACATGACCTCCGAAGAAGTGTATACAATGACACGGGCTGAAGCAGTTGAGGAAGCAAGTTCAACGATACATTCATCAATCCATGATTAATATGACCAAGTCAAGGTTACACCATGACGGCTGTTTACAGTGATTGATCATGCATGATAACCAAGTTACTTCACTTGTCGTAATTGGACAAAACCTAACATACCATGTGTGGTGTTAATTAGAACCTGGCTATGGCCTTTCCTGAACAGCCAATTTGCTTCCTTAATAACTGTCAGGTGTTGTCTTTCGCCACAGCTGTGTCTGAGTACACAAAGTGGTTATTGTACTGAGTGCATTACCAGGACAGGTTTGGTGGCTGTAGGCAGGGCAGTGCCTGTGTGAGTTTGTAGATAGAGCCAAGACATAAGGGTTTCCATTTCCCTGGAGGTCTAGACAAGGTGGGATATTTAAGGCCAAACACAGCAGGCAGCTTGGATTCTTTTTTGTTGCATCAAAGTACAGAACAGGTTTTTACCGAGTAAAACTTCCGGGAACTTATTTCAACCAGACCCTCCGTTTCCATAGTAACAAACAAAATGTCTGGCATTTTGAGGAAATATCAACAAATCTAGAAACACTGCCATTGTTTACCACAATTATAACTATTGAAAATCCATCTTCGGTGCGCTTTCTACTGCGCAATAACCAAAGCAATTTGTCTTTTCAGGCTAAATTCTAACCCTAAATATATCATCAAGTAGTGTATTACTAGAGTATGTCTATTAACCCATTAGCACTCAGCCGATTTTAATGTGAAGCCTGTGCCTCCTCAATTATTTGACCTAGATGTTTAAAAAATATTGCTTGCGCCATTTTCTTTGCTCTAGCGCCTTGATTATTCAATTCTCGCAATTGCATGTTGTATGCATGTTGTAGATAATAAAAGTACCTACACAGTGGTGTCAAAACGGTTGTTTTAACTGAAAAATATATAGACCTTTTCGTGATTGACACTAAGACATAGAGAAAGTAGGAATGAAATCATGACCTATTTGTAATATTTGAGTATGAATGAATTCATGACCAAATTCGTAATGTTTGAGTATGAATTAATTCACAACCTATCTGTATTGTTTGAGTATTTATAAATCCATGACCTACTGTTTTAGTATAAATTAATTCATGACTTACTTGAGTACAATTGAATTCATAACCTACTTGTAATGTTAGAGTATGAATGAATTCACAACCTACTTGTAATGTTTCAGTATGAATGAGTCGGGTGAAACTTTGAGCTTCTTGCACAACTTCTTCGCATCGCTGCACACAAATAAACACAACAGCTGTAAGCTGTAGACTCCACATGTCACATGCAGTATGTGATAAACGCACAGACCGAAGGAGAGAAATCAATATGCCACAAAATGGAAGATTAATATTCAAGATCTACACACTAATGTTAAATTGACACCAATTTAACTGATGAGTGTCAGAGTGTGTGATGACGCTCGAGATAACTACATGTATGATTGATAAAGTCACCCATCTTAAAATTACTGTTAGTTTAGCTAGAAATGGTTCACGGAATAAAGCCTAACATGTTAACCATGTAATACCTTGCCCTAGTCTTAGCTAAATATGAATGCATTCAACATCATTCCCTATTTTCATACCTTCAAAACTTGCAACAAGCATATGTAACAACAGTGCTAACTAAACAACTACAAATGTTAAATCAAATAACCCTAATTAATATAAGTGAAAAATAACAACAATACAATAAGTTACTCACTCACCAAATGTAAGCACTCGCATCAGTAAATATAGACTTCAGGCGAGTCACAATAACAAGTAATTACCATTCAAACTAGTCACCCGAGTAATACAAATTTACAGTAATTGCATTTGGGATTTATCCGAATGCTGTATGTGTTATGCCACCTGGTGGTGATGATCTGTACTCACTAGCAGTTGACCCTAGCGAGGGTCGCCCGCCCTCTCATCTGGTCAGCCACGGTCAAATACATATCCACGTGCTTGGATACATCTTTATCTACAAAATGAAACGCAGCACAGAAATCAGCAATGAGATTGTATATTTTAAATAAAACTGCAATTACTGGGCTTTTATTTAGTCAAAGGACAAAATTGCATTTAAACATAGCTTTATCTAGACTCACATGTATGTCCTTCCGTCCATCTGTCTGTCTGCCTATGTGTGTATGTATGGTTTGTATGTAAGCATACTTGCAGGTATGTCATACATATATCCACACTTAGACTTGACACTTAGTATTTCCTGCTTCAATGACATATTTGGACTGGTATAAATCTGATCATGTACAAAGGCATGTGATTAAATGTCTACTTCCGTTCACCCAGTAAATGTTACCATAATTTTATTAAAATAGAATCGACGAAATGAAAATTCATTTTTTTTATAAACTTTCTTAACAAATAATTTAAGACATTTTTAAGACTGTATCCACATGCTGAACATGTAAATGTCAGGTCTTATATCTATAGTGCATTATTTCAATCTTATGTAGTGTACTATTCTAATCCGCAGGATAGCTCAAAGCGCAGTAAGGCAATGAGAAAGCGATTTATATATGCATGGCTAAATACATAACCATAAAAAAGGCTTTAGCTTTAATTATTAGCAGTCACGGCTGAACAACTCCGCCTAAATGTACTAAACGACACAGGTCTTGGGTGCTTCATAGAGAACATGCTACATCTGGCAATAAATACCAAAGCACACATTTAACACAAAGACATAATGAGACGGCTGCTGACCTCTGTACAAAGGATATACAGTTAACTGGCCATTATTCATGGTTCAGAGTCCCCAGAGCCACGTCCACATGTCTCCCCAGGTGCGTCTAGGCTACGTGGCAAGGTTATTACTGGACAGACGCAGGTCTCAGTGAACACAACTCGCTGTATAACTGACTTAGGTCAATAATCCATGTGTTAAAACCACATTAATCTGAAACACATACGCCTGTAAAAAAAAATCCTGAGTGACTCTATATCACAATGTCCTTTTTGTACTTGTGTGCATGCATGCATGCAAAATAAGAAGCTAATGTTTCACTTGGCAAGAGTGACATTTTAAGAAATATTTATATAAATATCTGCATTCAATATTCATAAATTGACTAAAATTCATTAATTTTTCCATATGTACCTAAAACTACCTATAGTTCAAAATGATGTACATAAATAATGATTCTGCATTTCATCAGTCTCTGTTGTCGTTTTACATAGCACCTTTGTTATTTAAATTATAATTATTATTATATTATGGATCTTCATTGAAGTAACCATAGTTAATTGATTAATTTTGCTATTTGCTTCTGGTCCTCGCACTACATTACAACTGCATGGGTGGTCTCACTGTAGAACTGAAGCTGTGCCCTCTCAAACCAACGTTTCTATTAAATTTCTACAATGTTTCTGATTTTTTTACTTACTTACTTACTAACACATACACAAATCTGAAAAAAGGTTTGACAGTCCGAACATTAATACTAACACCAAAGTAATACCTTTCTTCACAAAAACGACGAGCACATTGTTATGTGTGCGAATAAGTTTCTTGAAGACCTTGATGTCATCCACACTGTGAATGAGGTCATTCTGCTTTGACTTCTTCTTGGCTGCAACGCCTGGCTGCTGAAGCCATGCCTGCAACAACACAGAGAGACATGAAGGACACTACTGTAAGGTGGTCAGTTCATCAGTCACACAGACAGTCCTCTGACACATGGTGCACAGAGTTTTTCAGAAATTAGCAGCTATTATATGGCCGACAGTGACTTAGCCAAAGACGAGTCTGGTTGTCTGTATAAGACAGGCAGATGAGTAGCCAAGACAGGTAATTACAACAGGTAAGACGGGTGGAATACTGGTGAGATTAAGTAACAGTTCCAAGACTACTGAGTCCTGACCTGCATTAATGATTAATTGATTAATCACTGCCACGACTGGGATTGAGACTAATAGAAATATAACACTTGTTTGTCAGTAAAAATAAAAGGAACAATGACAACTACGACTGACGTGAATACTTCTATGCCAGCTGTCAGCATGCTAGGAGAGACATGTTTTGATTTATTATTCAAAACTGGCCATAATTTCTTCTAAGGGCCATGTATGCTCAGGGTGAAACTGGCTTTGACAATGGTCCCTGATTTGCTTTCTTTTCCCCTTGCTGTTCTTGCCCTACTATCTCCATTCACTGTCCCAATCTCCTCTATCTTCTGTTCTCATTCTCCATTCCTCCCCCAAACCCCCTAACTAGGTAAATCTATCCTAATGCAATTCTCCCGTTACAGTCTGTAGTGTCCCAATCTCCTATTCCCGTCCATTCTTCAGGCATCTGTTTTATTCAATAACTGTTTTTCTACCATTATTTTTTAATTATATTTCTAGTTGTGTCCAGCATTTGGCAAAGTTCTATTAACTGACAAATCTGTATGTACATTTTATGATTACAAAGTTATGATCTTCATCTTACTTTCAACAAACAGCCTTTTTCAGAACACTACCACCAAGCCGACATTGTTATGCTGGCACTGAGTGACTGAGGGTGTTCCCTCCCAGGGAGACTGTCAATTGTCACCCTCAGTCAATGGCTATTTTATGTCCCAAATTGAGATTTAACATTGAAATGAACTTGAAAGCCACAAGTGATACAGTCTGATACACAGTTTTCCAATGTTGAGAGCCAGGTTTTTACCTCAAATATACCATGTCACTGTCAGCCTGGTCTGGATACTGCACTCAGGGCGCCGGCATATCAGGTGGGCATGCTAACCACTACAACATCACGCACTGCCAACCCTTTCCTCCACCTGACCAGACACGCAGGTCAGATCCTCACTTGCTTATTTTTGAAACTTTATAGTAAATCCCTAATTTTGGACTGCTAACCAACTGCAGACCATAGCTTTATGTAGAGACCCGTCCACCCATCACTTGGACGGGTAAAAACAAATATGGATGGGTAGAAATATGGGTGGATGGGTAAAAAATGAAGGAGCAAAAAATTTCTTGCAAAACCATAGATATTGTTAGTTATGCCTTGAAAGTGAGTGTAAATGGTGTCACATGTGTGTTTGTAGTCCATTTTAGGTCATCAGGCACATTTGAAAGTTTGTAAACTTGCTTAACAGTTAACATCCATGTGACCACCAAAACATGTGTGACTGGCAATAATGTTATCCTGCATAAAGCCCTGCTGAAGACTGCAGGATGAAGAGCTATACAGTCAACTACATACCATACACTGACAACTGTAAGCCTGGATCGAGATGACACAAAACAGTGAACTTCACTGTCCAGGGAAAAGTGGAGGTTGTGGGCATGACATAAAATTGTCTAAGTAGCAAAAAAGCACTACAGTGACCACATAGGACACACAAGATCTCTGCATTCTATTGTATGTTCTCCAGCATAGCTTTATACAGGGGCCCGTCTACCTGTCATTTGGACAGGTAAAACCTGTTGGTGATGAGTCATATTATTGGTGGACGGGTAAACAAGTCATAGATAGTGTCAGATAAGGCTTGAAAATGGGTGTCACACTTGTATTTGTAGATTATTTCAGGTCATAAAGCACATCTTAACTGGTTTGTATGTATGAGTTAACACCTACGTGTCCACCAAAAAACATGTGTGACTGGCAGAAATGTTGATCCTGCAGAAGGGCCTGGAGTCAACTTGTAGTAATGATGATGCTGCAGAGGTGCTATGCTACTTAGTCATACAGCTGTATTCTGATTACTGATTGCTCTACCATGCAGACTATAGTGACAACAATACACATACCATCTAGTCCAGGAAAGCGATGGAACATCAGCCGATAACCAACTCTAGCATGTCATAGTCAGAAAGAGAAAAGGGAACAGGTGACAAATCTGAATGAATTTCACAATCCCGCAATGTTCGCTGCGATTTTTTTCAAGTTTCATCAATTGAAATGTTGTGCTTGCTCAAATGTCTAGGCCCACGTAAATCGAATTCATAAGATAGATTGTCTACCAAAAAATATGATATGTCTAAATTACAAAAATGTTGCAATGGCGAAATGGTCCCGCCAACCACTACTGTCATCAGCACTTCAGATAGCTAATGAGGAAACAAGGTAGAATGACTGTTGTTGACATGGTGAGTCGGTGACATTGCCAGAAGATAAGAAGAGACAAAAAAGACTCACTCTCAGAGAACAATTGGCTGAAGTTTGAGAAAGATAAACTGGTGTGAGCATGATACAACCATTATAAATACAGTATAATTTAATTTTAAATCTGTGTCAATCATAAAATTTATACTGATTGCTTTCTATACATGTATGCTTGCTTATGTATACCTACAAAACTACAATGAGAAACCCATTTTATGTTTGTGTTTAGGCCTTGGAGGTTTGAGACTATGTTTGCTGTAGGGACCCTGTTTTTTCATAAACATGGGGCCGAGGACCTTATTTTTAAGGCCTCCATTTTTAACCCTAGGCCTAGTGCAGATAATTACTGAGTGTCAGTGAGTAAATCTTTGGTGTCAACGGATCATGTTGAAGACACCTATCAGGCTGTTTTAACTGAGTTGTTACCAGACACCAAATGTTTAGTTTCATTATTTAAAAGGAGAATCAAACCAACGGTAAGGACTAAGATCAAGTGAACAGACCTGACTACCCTATCTGCAGGGTTATGAGACAAAATATGACATGGTTCTGATCAGTAACAATTATTATAATTTAAAAATTATACTAATGGCATAGTCCATCAAGCTAACGCCAACAGACACTGTGTATCACAGTTACAATAAAACATTAACTGTATGTGAAAAAAGCCTGCCTCGAGCCGAGGTATGCCTCGATTGCAAAGAATTCTGTAATTTGCAAAAGAAATTCTGCCAGTGGGTACGGTCTACAATAAAATTATCCTTAATTATTTAATTCACAAGTTACCATGTGAGCGGTAGCAACAGTGGCTCAACAGTCTGCGAACTTGTGAAACTCGGTCACAGCCCATTCCAACACAGTTACACAACAGTTACACACAGCGAACTGAATGAATGAATGACACTGACGGGGCAAGCCGGTATCCATGCACTTGGGTCAGCGCCCTAAACGCGGCGTCTTTGCAAAACCACATTGTAACCTAGTCATCGTCTAAGTATTGTAACACAATAAATAGCAAAATAGCATGTTGGTACTTCATAAAAAACATTAAAAACTTACCAAGCAACAGACCAGCACGACCAACAACACATGCACCTCCATTACTACGCCACGTCACGTGAAGCTTGCGTATTTAGCAACTTCCGCTAGTGAGTCTGTAGTCTGCATGATGTAAAACCAAGCCGATGGTAATTTTTTTAAAGTATTTAAGACAAAAACAGCGGTGTCACGAGGGATGCATTATTATTACTACCGTACATTATTCGCTTTCTGTGTTAATTGTGTTTGTTTTGTATTCCAGATTCGGATTAGTAGGAAGAAATAAAAATGTATATACTATACTAGTCTATAGATTATTATTTAAATTTTTGGTAAATATTTAAAAACTATATTACGGACTTATAAACGGATCTCAGAACTACATGGCAATTCTAAGACGTTAAGCAAACCTTGAACAAAGTTTGAGTTAATGTATAAAACAAATAATACGCATTTAACAGCTTAAATGCCAACTACAGCGCAAGTTCAAGAGAGCAACTCTGGATATCCAATAGGTGGAAGCACTTGCTGCCGTAAGAAATAGCAGTGCTGCCACCTGCTGATTCACGGACATGCAACGAAACAACCATGATGTTTTTGATTTCAAAATGGGTGGATATATACTGTACAAGGTTAACATTTTAATAGTACTAAGCAACTTGGCTTGTTTGAGCAAACTGGAAGTTTTTCTCCACTGCCCAGATTGGCCAACAAGTGAAAACAGTATTTTCATTACAATGGAATCCCTGATTTTTTTATGTTTGTTAAACTATTATTCTATTTAAAAATATGGCCCTAAAATGATCTAGATATTCTACAGAATCCTATTTAAATAGAAGTGGCAACATAAATTATGCAGGATTCCATAAACTATTCAGTATAATTATACAGGACATTTAATGCCACACTTTTTTTTAATTCTATATAATTCTATAGAATGTTTAATGCCATATTTTGTTTACAGAACTACTGAATTTTTTAAAGATTTTCTATAACATTTCATAACATTTTAGATATGTTTTTGTAGTAACAATAGTTCAAATGTACAAACTGCATCCTTTAAGTAATGTGGATAATTGAACACTGGTTACCGCGGTACGTACAGCTGTACTAGAAATGCCATTGTCACTACATGCAAGTTTTTACATTTTTTTAAAGGATTTGTCTCCTATAGCTCATCCATGTTAGCAATGCAAACTGGTTTTGAATAAAGCTAAGTATATGTCTTGCAGTTTTTTAACAGTTGTCATCATTACGACTGTAATACTGCGAGAAAGGACTACCTTAAAATTGTGCACCGACTATATTGGTACAAAAAACAGTGGAAGTCGAGACAAGTGTAAGTGCATGCCCAGGTGATTGATTGCAAGACAACATAGTACAACGTCACAATATTTACAGAGGTGATTGATCACAAGACAACATAGAACAACATCACAATATTTACAGAGGTGATTGATTGCAAGACAACATAGAGTAACATCACAATATTTACAGAGGTGATTGATTGCAAGACAACATAAAACAACATCACAATATTTACAGAGGTGATTGATTGCAAGACAACATAGAGTAACATCACAATATTTACAGAGGTGATTGATTGCAAGACAACATAAAACAACATCACAATATTTACAGAGGTGATTGATTGCAAGACAACATAGAACAACATCACAATATTTACAGAGGTGATTGATTGCAAGACAACTTAGAACAACATCACAATATTTACAGAGGTCATGATCTATATGATAAAAGCATTCGTCATCACTGTCATTTAATGGTGGTGCTTCCCTGCTAGATTCACCTTGCCTTTCTCCATCTCCTCAGCATCATGTTATAAAAATAACAAAATACAATACAAAATATAAATTATAAAAGAAGATAAATAGCATTAATAAATATAATAAAACGTTTAGTAAAATCAAATATAAACGATAACAACAATAACAACATACAATATTTGGAAACAGTTTTATTGAATAATAATACAAGGGGTTCGGTTACACAGTCGCAACATCAGAGATGCAACTTTTACTATACCTATTACCTGGTTTGTATCAGGGAAGCCACAATGATAAATTAGTTTGAAACCATTTTCATATTAGCTCTTATCCAATTTTGGACACCAATATTTTCATGTTATATAGTAACATATGCTACAGTAGTAGTTTCATCAAATGCTAAACAAAACTGTAACAGGACATTGATAAATATAAATTAATACCTTTGAAGACGCATCACAAGTAAATACAGCCGGTTAGTTCAGAATGTTGATCAGTTGTGAATTTTCTTCTGTAAGATATTCTAGCGAAATTAGTGTTTTCCACCTAATGAAGTTTCACAAACTCAGATCAGTTAATGTATATTTCAGGTAATATTCCTTACAAATAATATGTACATTCATCAAACTAAGTTAACTAAGAAGTGTGTATTAAAACCATTATGCATTCAGTTCTATTGTGCATATGAAATGTAGGCGATGTGTGTTTATGTTTCTACCAACTACTGGACTATCAACATAAAATGTAACTGTTTTGATTACTGTTTATAAGTACTCACTCATGATTACACAATATATTATGCCACTTTTCATGAATGAAAAGAACATTTCAGAGTGGACGGTATCATGATCGCTTAGAAATAAAACCAAATACTACATCCACTTCATACCTAACAACCTGCAACAACTGTCCAATCACTTTTCAGGTTCTTCATTACAATTACTAATCACCATAATTCAAAAGATACAATCTGGATTTTAAAACAAAAACCGGAGAAACTATTGCTGTACAATGCAGCCATTGAGTTACAGCAAAATGTCACATAAAATGCTCAAAAACAGACATTTGTTACTTATCAGAAATACCAATTGCCATTCCCAGAATGGATGGTATGGCCATGGGATGCACTGTCAGATTCTTATACAGAGAATATTCACTAAATCAAATTGAATCTTGGAAATAACCACATCTATCACAAATACATATGTTGAATATTGTCTAACCTATATCTGCCAACTCTGTGTAATTGGATCTTGCAGTTTTCTGTAAAATTCTTCTGGATTACCAAATTAAAAAAGTTGGCAGGTATAGTCTAACAAAATGACCATATTACATACGGTTCACTTTTCACTTGGGACAACATTTCAAGTCTGTATTGGTCATGGTGTTCAGCTGTCCATAAATAGAAAGATGCCATGATGTACAAATAATAAGTACAGATGTATCAGATGCGCACACTACAGAATAACAAACAGTTCATCACAGCAAGAAACTATAAATTACATATAGCATAAATTATGTATAAAGTGCATGAAAGTATAGACTAAATTAATCACAGTAAGAAATCAAAACGTTTCATATATAAATACCGTGTGTACTGGTGTATATAGTACATTTGTACACAACTAAAAACAATTCATAACAACAGCCACATTTAAATTAGGCTAACACAGACCATGTGAATAATAATTCATAATGATAACATAAGTGCACTGACATTCGGGTTGCATATTAAATGCAGTCAAGATTACGATAATAACATTTACAGAATCGCAATCAACATTTGATAAAACCAGGTAAATTTTAAAATCTTGTTTTGTCAAACAAAACCTTAACTGTAAACCATTCTTGTAGTGGCTGGTGTATTGCATACACTGATAACAAATTATAATAAAACAAATTCCAGTAGCAATTTAAGGCATGTATTAGTGCATAAATATAATATGATAATTGTAACAACTCCCATTGAGTTTACCCCGCAAAGTCCCTGGATGGATTATAGCATTCATGGTTACATTACAACACATCTGTATCAAGACATTTTAAACTCACGCAGGGCACCAAAAGTCTTAGTTCCCAGCGTTTCAGCTATGAAATCAACAAGGCAAGACTCCCCAATAATACTACCCTGAATACTACAACAAGCAGTAAAATGCACACAGTTCATCAACTTTCAGAAATGTTAAAGAATTAAACGATGCCTGCTCCTGTGCCCAAAACTGCAGAGCAGTCATTTGTAACAGGTATATGTACTTACTTTCTTAATCACTTACTTACTTACTTACTTACTTACTTACTTACTTACTTACTTACTTACTTACTTACTTACTTACTTACTTACTTAGAAACAGGATGTTTTGTTTACCATCTGCATCTTTTGTTTGTAGAATCTTTCAAATTGCAAATATTGTTCCAAACTTGATAAAGTAACTAAACACAAATTGGCAGGCAGTAAACCTCCAACATACATTAAATGAACAAAATAAACCCTAAGAGCAGGCACCCTGGCTGTAAAGATATACTACATTATGCTATATCACAGCTTTGCTTCATGCAAGTAACAGATCAAGAATACACTTACACAGTAGTACACACACAGCCCAGATAAATATCTTTGACTTGTCAAATTTACAACATTTTGTTGCTGTAGATCTGACTAATGGTTCAATAAATAAATTATACTTTCATGTGTTTCTGTTGTGGTTAGTAAACTAATTAGATTTCAACCTCCAACATTTATATACTGGTATTATCTCGAGACATGGGCATCTTATTAGCTCATTTAAATTAACTTTCTCGACTCATTATATGAATTTATTAACTGCCATTATATTTTAAAGGATCGTCCTCAATTAAATCATTACTGAGTTATTTATTTAAAAAAATGCAACATCAACAAATAAGATTTGAAAATCTGAAACATGATAAAATATTTTCTTAAAAATAAAACTGCAGCCAATAATGGTTACTGGTCATTATAAAACTGATGTTGTAGAATAACATTTCATATGCTACATGATTAGAAATTAGAAGAAAACTGAATGGCTCATAACTATAATTATTACAGGGAATCCATTAGGTTATAAAATGTTCCTACTGGTTCATGAGAACAAATCAAGAAAGTAATTATGATGTATATTTAGTCAACAATTACATAGAATGTCACTCATTTACACACTATCACAGGATAAAAACGATCATAACCAGAAATGTCATGACTTTAACTAGGTATTACTCACCAGCACATCCAATTCTTAACAATAGTGAGGTGTCTCGCCAACGCACAAATACAGCTGTGCTTCTAATCTGTTTCCTAAACAGCAGAAATGTTCCACACTGCAATCTCACCAGATGGTAGCTCTACATCCTACTCTAGACATTTCCACCAGGTGGCACCACTACAGTCAAGTCTTTCCATTCCCACCAGGGGAGGGCTACCTTAGCTGGGCCTACTGGCATTGTAACTGTCAAGACTTCTTTTTGCTTCCTGAGTGAGGTCGTTTCGCAAGTTCTTCCGGTGGTCGTCAAGGCGACCAGATGGCGCCATTGTCTCGGCCTCCGTGATGACCCACGGGTGACAGAGAACATCAATGGCCGTGTAGCGCTGTTTCTTGGAGACGACCAGGAGCTTCTTTATAAGGTCCTTCGCGCCTAGAACAAAGTAAAACATTTAATTTATAAGCAAAACCACTTCCTGTGACCTTCTGCAGTGACCTAGGTATTATGTAGCAGACTTTTTCTGCACATGTCAGAAGTTCCCTGACTGGGAAAAGGGTTGTACAAAGTTGTGGTGGATGGGATATCTCCCGTTGGCAGGCCAAGGAAAACCTGGCAGAACTCTGTGTCTGCTGGCATGGATATTGACCCAAGCAATGTTCCGGACTGCCAGTGTGTTAACCTCACCTCTAGATGTGTTATCCCAGTGAGTGAGCCAGTGTGACAATGTATTAACTCACCTCTGGATGTGTTATCCCAGTGAGTGAGTCAGTGTGACAATATATTAACTCACCTCTAGATGTGTTATCCCAGTGAGTGAGTCAGTGTGACAATGTATTAACTCACCTTGGATGTGTTATCCCAGTGAGTGAGTCAGTGTGACAATGTATTGACTCACCTCTAGATGTGTTATCCCAGTGAGTGAGTCAGTGTGACAATATATTAACTCACCTCTAGATGTGTTATCCCAGTGAGTGAGTCAGTGTGACAATGTATTAACTCACCTTGGATGTGTTATCCCAGTGAGTGAGTCAGTGTGACAATGTATTAACTCACCTCTGGATGTGTTGTCCCAGTAAGGACTGAGTGAGTCTGTGTGACAATGTGTTAACCCACCTCTGGACATGTCCCAGTAGGGACTGAATGAGTTTGTGTAAGTGTGTTAACTCACCTCTGGATGTGTTATCCCAGTAGGGACTCAGGAACTCGTAGACGCCTGCCTTTATGAACTCAAACAGTTCCGTCTGGTTGCGGTCCGGGCTGCGGAACGGTGGGAAGCCACACAACAGGATGTAGGTGATGACACCTAGTGCCCAGGTGTCCACCTCGAGCCCGTAACCTGAACGAATATCACAGGGACACTGTTATCTTCATCCAAGCAGTCTTCTTTATCTTACACTTGAAGTACTGTTATATGCATCTATTCTTAATTTGTATTTACTTCTACAATTAACTGGTAGCGGACAAACAAGTATTACATTTCTCCTTTCTCTTTAGCAACCTTCTAAAACGTAATGACATATTAGAATTCTAAACTGAAATGCAACTCTTTTTGTTGAAAGAGTGAACATTCATTCATTGATAGCAGTGTGGTAGACTAGGTAATAAGTCCCTTTATCTGCAAACGTCTGTGATTAACAGACAATAGACAACTCGCCTATTTCTGAAAGTATTTCTGGAGCAACGTAGGTGGGCGTGCCACAGACAGTGTAGATGGGTTCTTTCACTTCCATTGCCAGTCCAAAGTCTGCCAGCTTCAGTGTCATTGTCCCATCTTTCTTTTTGTACACCTGTCCACAGGTGAAACAATAAAATAAAGTCACAACTAGTAGGTCTTTCTTAAATTACCAGGTCACTCTGGCATGGTTGAGTCCCTTCGAAATATCAGCTTACCTACAAGTGCTAGACGTGTCTTGTTTACTGTAATATCCAGAGTCTATGTTCACTGCTAACAGTAATAGAGAACGTTTCTTTCACAGTTCATCACCCATGGGCCATAACTCATAATTTGTGTAATAAGATTACTTTTGTGACTTTTTTACCTTAGCATAAGATTCAAGATTAACTATAGACTGTATATACTAAATATTGGGCATTTATTTAAAGCAATAGCTATCCATAAACAAACGGTACAGAAGAGAAAAATTTCGGTACATTAAAACATTATCTGAAAACATATAGTCCAGACAGTACAAAAAAGTATTGTTTTTGTGGACTACGGACTACAGTATTTAAATACAAACAGTCTTTACAATGGGAAACCTACAGAACTAATAAACCTGGTAGCGCGATTACGCCACGAGCCCGAGTTGCGTATCGGCACCACCTAGCGATTCTGTAGGTTCCCCATCGTTGACCTTTGACCCAGTTAAGCACTCACAAGAACATTCTCAGGCTTGAGGTCGCGGTGTACGATGGAGCGACTGTGCAGATAAAAGAGTGCACTGGCCATGTCCGCCACCATCCTCGATGAATCGACCTCATTAAATTTCACGCTCTGAGTTATTGCATCGAACAAGTCTCCACCCTGTAAACACATCAGGTTAAATATTTCAGTGTATTTTTATGCTAGTCTCGTTTCAGATCGTTTGTAACAAATTTAACCTGTGATATCCACCATGGTATGCCAGTTAATAATCATAATAATTATGCATAAATCAGTTAATTATGTACAGTTATTTTTGTGAGTGAACCCACTGGACAAACTACCAGTATTCAATAATTATTATCTCTTTAACTCGCCAGTACAGATTAAGTGAAAAAGGACTTTTATATGTATAGAAAAGGCTATAGTATTTGCTTTCTCTGAGGATTTACAAATTATTTATGATTATATTAATTTGTTTGATGATTTTAGCATACATTCTTTTTGTAATTAAATCAAATTAATCCACTTACAAATTCATTCATTAGACTGGTTAAAAAAATGAATCATTATTCATATTTGAGATGTGAAATACAATTGCATATTTTAAAATGATGTCATTATCATGCTAGACAAAACCTATATATAACCACACTATTTAACTGGGTGTAATTAGTTCACTATGAGGCCGCCGTGCATTTGCCTGTGCAGAACCCACTCTGTGGAACAAACTCCCTACGAATATGCGTGACAACAGCAAACTAGCACAATTTAAGAAACAATTAAAGACATTTTATTTTCTACATAATTAATTTTACACAACGAACATTATATTTTAGCTTAACTTATTATTATTATATACATATAATACAATATATATATATATATATTATTTAATTATTATTATATTTATGTTTATTACTATCATTGCAGTATTGCTAGTATTAGTACTTTGTTTCTAATTTCATATATCTAGTAATCATTTTAAAGAATATAATTTAATATGTAAATACATATATGACTTAATTTATACATAGGATATTCTACACGGTTTTTATCACAGCGTATCACTACTTTATATTTGATTACTTTCATCATTATTTAATCGGTATACGCAGATTTATTATCACAACATCTCGTTATTTACATGTATGTACACACCCATGAACGGGAGAGATATCCCGGATTTGATGGTGTAAAAATAAAGTTTTTTATTATGAGAATAGTTAAGAATTATGACTTTGATGTAGCTATTTTTTCTACGCTTTGTACCAGTTAATTTCGTTAATCAAGGGTGGTGATAGGCATTTAGTTATAAAAAGTGTAATAAAATATAAAACCTTTGATGATAATCAACTGAATGTCCATAGTGCGATGATAACACGACATAAATATATCATCAATAGTTGATAGAACAACTTTCTCTTAAAGATGATTAGATGAAGAAAAAGACACACCACCCAAAAGAACATAAACAAGTTACAAAGTATGATGCCGGAATGCTAAATGAGTAACATTAACAATAAATTGGAGATATATCTATACCTTACCAAATCTGAGTTTTCTCACAACTGATTTCAAAGGTGCAAGAATTTATGTGCTCAATACAAGTTCTAGTATTAATAATTGATCACTATAAATAAAAACAATTGGCTTTAAAACCAAAAATGCCCAAAGTTATGAATGCAATATTAGATATGCAACATAAGTACGAGAAAGTAAGAAGTATGCCCACCTTGACAAGCTCCATCACAAGATAAATTTCGCCAGGCGTCTCAAACTCTTCGATCAGTCGTACAATGTTAGGGTGGTTACACTCCTTCATGATGGCGATCTCATTCTCGACCATATGCTCCTTGCCCTTCAACTTGGCCTTGTCCATGACCTTCATGGCGTATTCACTCGACGTGTTCTTCAGTTTGCACTGTTTCACCACCGCAAAGTTACCGTCACCTATCACCTTCCCAAGGTCGTATTTCTTCAGGATTGGATCCGCGTTCGAAACCTGCCGCTCAAATCGTGTGCGATACACCACTTTTGCTTTCGGTTTCTTCTTCTTTCCTGCCGTCTCCTGCGAAACCTGGTTTTCCTTATTGGCATCATCATCAGCAACATTACTATGGACTCGCTTTGGCGTTGCTTTTCTCGTATTTGCAACGTTTTTACTCGGTTCGTCCGTTTCACTTCTGTACGTCCTCGCATTGGTCGATTCGGTGCGTGCGACTGACGGTAGTTTCGATGTTCGACTACTTCCCATAATGCCATCATCCTCATCGCTGCTGTTCACTGCCGTATCGCTGTGTTTCTCCTTGTGTTTCCGTGGTGACGTCTTCCGCATATTATCGTCGCCCTTGACAACGATGATTACGTTTGGAGTGCTGTTCTCAGCGATTGGCAATATCTTCGGCTTCTGTCCCATGGCCAGTTTCCTTCGGATCTCTTCCATGTGCCGCTCCTCCCGTTCCCGACGTTTCACCTCCATCTTCCGGAAGGGATCAAGGACGGGTTTGAGAGGGACGAGGCCCTGACGACGTTTCTCATCGTCGAGGGCACGGCGCTCAGACTCGATCTTCTTCTGCATACGTCGCCGCGTGCGTTCTCGCTCACCCTCCGCTGCTCGCATTCTCTCACGCTCTAGTCTCAGGACAAGGTCACTGTCCTGTTCATATGCAAACTTCTGGCTCTTGCGCGGTGATAAGCCCTGGAAAATCAGTCATCCTCTCATGGTAATTAAGACACCCATTAAGACAATCATCCTTAAGAGAATTATCATAATCTTGTCCTTACGACAATCATCTTAAATGTCGAAAATATTACTTCCAAAGAAAAGCTTTCATGCTGAAACAAGATGTATTATATCATTAAATGAAGTATTATACACAACAACATCTGTTAGAGTAAATAGAGGGATTATGTTCACTGAAAAGGTGGAAACATACTCGATATTTAACCATTTTTACTAGATTAATCCATGGTTTTCTATTGTTCACTCACAATATATACTTGGGAAACTTGAAATCAAGTTGAGGTCATAGGGTCATATAGTTACCATGTGACAAGTACAGCACTGTGCACAAAATATGATAACAACCAAAACGTACAAAAAGGACAATTTATGAAAGTTCCCATAAAAGTGGAATCAAAGGGAAAACAGTACTTCCTGCCTGAAAGGAGTAATGCTGATACTTAAGAGACACACATATATAGACTTGAGGATGATATAATAAAGTTATCTCTCACTCTTACCTTGCGTCGGTGTCCACCCTCTTCTGTGTCATCGCGGTGACTTGAGTCACTGCCGAGCCCGCTGTCAATCTTCGAGTCATTGCCGTCATCCTTATCCGCTCCAGTCCGCAGCTTGTGTTGCTTCTTCCATGCCTTTTCCCACTCGCGTAGGAGGTTCTTTGCATAAGGACTATTGGGATACAGTTCCTCGAGAACATCCTGAACGTCACTAGTTGTCAATGTCTCCATCCCAACGCCGATAAACACTTCGTCATCGCGGAAGAAATCCGACACACTCATCACTTCACGCCCACGAATATTGTACAACCGACGCACCCTGTTGGTTTTGGATTTCACTCCGAACGCCTCCGCAATGTCCTTCATGAGTTGTTTGAAACTCTGCACGCTTCGGCGGTTCAATAGGATCTTCACTGTACTGTGAGGCTTTGGGCCCGATCGCACGATAGTCACCACTTTCGGTTTCGCTTTTGCAAGCACGGCTTCACCGCTCGCACCGCTCCAGTAGCTGCTTGGGCCCGTGCGGTTGTTGAATGTACCTGCGTATAGAGGGCGCTGTTGTGGGTAGGAGTGACGCAGCGTCTTGCCCGGATGAAATGCACCCTGGTACCCTCGTGCGAAGGAGACGCCATTGGGCTCGCCCAGTCCGAGGTTTAGCTCTTCGTAGAAGTGATCGTGTGGCTTGCCTGAAGAAAAATAATGTTAAATATAAATAAATGATTACATCTTATAATCAGATGGCAGTCACATGAAAATATTGTATAATTTATTATGCAACAAAATTTGAACAATCAAGATTGCTCTCAGCGACTATACACATGCACACATACAAGCATGCACACACGCACAAACACACAGATATCCCTGGAATAAAAAATGAGATAAACCTAAAGAAGTTCTGGTCCTTCATCAAAAGCAAAAAGAAGGAAAACAGTGGAGTAGCCCCACTCATGAAGAATGACAAAGCTGACATTCTTAACATGCAGTTCTCATCAGTATTCACCAATGGAAACGCGAGCAATGCTCCGAGTCTGGGAGTGAGTGCATACAGCGAATTACCGCATATCACAGCATCTGTAGCACGGGTGAGTACATTACTGGAAGCCATCAAGCCCCACAGGACCAGGCGGGATCCCAGCTAGACTCCTGGAAGACTATGCCTTCGAACTAGCACCAGAGCTCTCACACATCTACCAGGCAGCACTTAACCAAGGAACAGTACCAGCAGACCGGAAGCATGCCTGGGTCACACCAGTGTACAAGAAAGGAGCAAGAACCTCTCCTTCGAACTACAGACCTATATCTATCACAAGCATCGCCTGCAAGACATTGGAACATATCATACACAGTAACGTAATGGACCACATGGAACGTCACAACATCTTGTCTGACCATCTACATGGGTTCAGTAAACATAGACGCGGACTGGCTGATGGAGTTTAATCCAGAAAAGTGCGAAGTCATCCGAATCACTAACAGAAGGAAAAAGAAAATTGTCACCAATTACTCCACATATGAACACCAACTAAAGAAGGTTAAAGGGGCCAAGTACCTTGGACTAACCATAGACAGAACTCTGTCTTGGAATGATCATATCAACAATGTGACAAAGAAAGCCAACAACACCAGGGCCTTCCTACAGCGCAACATCAACATATGTCCTGAGGCTATCGAAACGTCATGCTACCAAATGCTTGTCAGGACAATCGTGGAGTATGTGTTGACGGAACATCAAAACTGTGGAGAACGTGCAGCGACAGGCTGCCCGGGTCGTGAAGAGTGACTACCGTCGACGCAGCAGTGTGACCACCATGCTCGAAAACCTGAACTGGGGACCCTTGCGAGCTGGGGAGTGGAAGCCAAGCTCGTAATGTTGTACCGCATTACAAACAACTTAGTGGACCTAACAACATCCGCACTCACAGCCACTCCTATACGCACCAGAGGCAACACACACTGCTACTTAAACCATCCACCCGCATCGAAGCCTACAAACACTCTTTCCGAGCACCATCAAATCGTGGAACAAATGCACACAACAGTTAGTTAGCAAACAATCACTCGACTCACTTAGAAGGCATTTGCATGCAATGCCTACATAAATACATATTTATGTTTTATTATCCCCCACCGCCGTGCAACACCACCCATTACTTGTGACCGATCAAGCTCGACAATACTCTAGTCACATATGTACGTGGCTACTACACAGTGCTGAGCTTTAATAATAATAAGAAGAATACTATACATTTATATTTAAATAAATAATATATATATATATATATATATATATATATATATGATATATATATATATATATATATAATATATATATATATATATATATATATATATATATATATATATATATATATATATATATATATATATATGTGTGTGTTATGTATACATAAATTGTTATACATATGTCCATACAGACATGTTGTTGATTTGTTAACACTGCGATAACCACTGTGTGTCTTTTCCCAAAACGCGATATATCCTATTTATCCAATCAGAAACCGCTTGTTGTAGTTTATATAACACTAATATATGTACATTATATATATATATATATATATATATATATATATATATATATATATATATATATATATATACTGTATATATATATATATATACATATATGTATACATATAAATAAGATGGTTTGAGGTCCAAATGCGATAAATGCCAAATCAAAAATTTCGCACAAAATTGTAACAACGTTTAGTTCAAAATCACGCCGACGTAGTGAAATAACGCCCTTAATGTCAATGCATAAGAGAGTGTTTGTTTCCAAAACATAATAAACCCAAAATCTGATATATCCTATTTATCCAATCAGAAACAGCTTGTTGTAGTGGCAGCATGTAGTGAAATCAACGATTGATAACTTGCAAAAATGCAATAACCCATCCTCAAAATGTAGTAAACATAATTCGGATGAAGTGTAGAAGTAGACAAATTAACTTCTGTTGCCTTTGTGGCAATAGCGAGATACACAAAATCGGCAGCAACTATCAAAATGGGACTAGAAATGGAATAAGCCAGGCCTAAGCTGCTAAGTCAGTATTGAATAACCAAACAATTATGTTGCCTTATTTTTATTATTAAAGCATGGCATCTTTACTATTAATGTAGCCATATAGTGTGTTTATTTAAAAGAGTCATTACCGGTACTACATCTTGGGTCTGCTATTATTAGTTGAGGGGTGATGCTGCTAAATGTACTCGCAATGCAGAATGGTACTAGTGTGATCAACTGCTAACCCAATAAGTTTTTAGTAGTTTATTTTGTTTACATTATTAAGTACACTGATATCTATAGTTCACTGTGCATTGATACGTACCTCAGAATGTGTTGATAACTACGACTGAATGTCTTTTTGTTTTTTATTTGGAATTTTAGTAGAAAGTCAGTTATCAATTCAATTACTGTTACTTTAAAAAGTATTTATTATGTGTTACATTGTGTCTTTTTAACATTAAAACATTATTTGTTTAATAATTATCTGCAACACATATTAAATACATGTTACAAGATGCTGTTAAAACTACTCAAGATGTTAATACCATGTTCCAATCGTATTGTTGCACTAACTCGGTAACTAGTCTTAACTAATTAATATTTTTACACTATATCAATTTGTATTTGTAAAAAAAATTGTTTAATGACAACTTGTGTATCTTAACGTCAGTTTATGTCATTTTGTAGACCAATGACATGGATATATGGCATTTTGAAATATAATGGCATGGATATATATTTTTATAACAAATGTCGGATTGTGTGTGATTTTTCATTTAAAAAATGTAAAACAAGATTTCAATTGTTTTACCAATCTCTTTCATTTTATTATATATATATATATATATATATATATATGTATATATATAATGTATATAATATATATATATTTATATATGAAAAAATATATATACACACACACAAAATATATATATATATATATATATATATATATATATATATATATATAAACATTTATATTTATGTGTGTGTGGCAAAACAGTTAGCACATGCCTTTAACATTACAACCAAGCCTTTAATTTTACATACAGTCAGTTAGTTACATACATACTCTTCATACGGTTAATTAGTTAAAGGTCTGCGTTTAAATGTTTATGAAGCAAGCTTTTAACCAAGTAATTGCATTTCAATATTTAAAGGCATGCAATTAACTACTTACAGGGTACTGCTTAGCTTAATTAATTATTAAAGCCGTCCCTCTAAACAATACTAGTTAACCTGATATGCAGTTACACCAATGTGTAATGATTTGTGTATATTTTATTACCACAACCACAAAATGACCTAAATACATTCAATACAACTTGTAGTTGTGACAATCACAAATAATTGCAGCAATTAAGCAAACAATCTGATCTAACTGTGTTGAATAACACCGGTAAACCTTCAATAACTGCCAATAATCTGTGACACTTACACGCATAATTGAGTAGTTTAGTCGGATCAATGTATTACACCTTCAATAATTGATAACGATTTATATCAGCGTATCCTGCTTATCTGATTTTTCCCAGTGGACGAGAAACAATCAATATTCAGCATTATGTAGGTCAATGGTGCCGGCATGCTGTGAACATTGATGAAAATATGACCCATACTTTATGACCTATTTTGTATGAAAATAAACGAAGTCATCATGTTGTATTAAAATCTTGGAAGTATTTCAGTTTCTAGGTAGCAGCTATTCGAATATATGGTGTCCAGAATATCTACACAATATTGGTCATAATATATATATATATTGATGTATACTGGTAGCATGTGTACTCTACAAGTATGAGGCATACAAAGTTTACATAAGTGCTGGGATTATTTAAGAGCTGGTATAATTTATATCCAGTCTGTGCTATCTCATGTACAAAGCGCAGTGTTATTGGACTTGTGTGGTTGTTTGAGGAGCATCTCAAAGATAAATAAAAGTTTCACGTGTGATCTATTCAGGCTCTGAACATCCATGCATAGTCCTTGAATGTATAATAAAAATGTCTATATAAAGCTATACATTAAATACATAAAAGGTTTATATATATAATATATATATATATATATATATATAATATATATATATATATATACAATATATATATATATATATATATATATATATATATATATATATATATATATATATATATATATATATATGCTGTACACAAAACTATCTAGTGTTCAAGAATTAGGCAATCTCAAAAGTTATGCAAGTTTAATGACTCTGCAAGAATCCATAGCATTCCTAAGGTTTATCTCATAAAATAGGTTTTAGAATTGCTTAAAACGAAAACAGGAAATGTGACATGACTATGACCATTACTTATCAATCAACATTAAACTCTAAGTCTTTTGTAGGTTTAACTTAAAAAATTATTTTAGACCTAATAAATAAGATTCAATAAGTAATCTGGGGACCACGAATTGCAATTCTTCAAGTTGAATCATTAACTTACACACACCTTAAAAGAATTTTGACAAAATGCTGACATGTGGAGTCGACCCCTGACGACATGTTCTACAGGTGGTCCGACATAACTTAAATCTCCCAACAATGACCAACAAAGAAGCTCACACCAAACGATACATCGACACACAACAGCTCGCTTTCAATCTCGCGTCTTGGGCATAATCCGTGCCTTGTGTGCACCGTGCCAATGTTTTCACTTGCTGGCCAGATTAAATAGTTTCCACCCAGCAGCGTGTCAAGCCAATAGCTAGACACACATTTACTGCGACACGGAGCCATGCAAATATGATATATATGCAACACTGAAGAAGCAGACACATTCCTGTAGCTTGTCCTGAATTGTCCTGACAACAGGACATAGTCAAGGCGTTATGATATTATTCCTAATCTGGTTCATCTGGAGAACCATATTGTGCTGACATATTTGTCAAATCGCCGAATTAGTCAACACCTTCTCATGAATGCATGTAAATTTGTTGTGGTGAAATCCTGACAGGCTGGAAAATATTTGGCCAACTAAGTAAAGGTTCAAGGTCCTTCCTTGGTTCAACTTTGAAAGGTTAAACGTTCCTCCTTGATTCAATTTCAAAGGTTAAAGGTTCTTAATGGGTTCAACCAATTAGGTGGATGTTATTAAGAGCATGTGATCTTTCTACAAAATGCCAAATGACCACTTTATTAAGTTTTAAGTGCCTCACATTTACATGCCAAATACAATTTCACAGTGCTTTCACCTTTAACACTGTCAACTGTTTCATTCATGAAATATCTTTATTATCAAGCCAGGCATGTTCCAAACTTGGATCCTGCAAAAGGTACCCTGACCAGTACCAACCATAACACGACTGCTTGTTTTGAAACAAATATTTAGTTTTTGTGAATTTAAGAAAAAAAAAAGTGATGTTACATAAATTCATGTTGTTACAAGTGCGTACCACTCTAGGTAGACGTGTATTTAGGTCAGGTGGGAATAGCACTAGTTTATACTCCTTAATGAGAGTATGTAATTTTAAGGCATATTCTGTAATAAGATAAAACACTACTAAAAGTAGTTTATCCGTTACATACAGAATTTTTTTGGTGACTAGTATATATCCATGTTTTCTTCTGTTGGTATAACAGAGGTCTATTCAGCAGCCCCCTACTGGAATGTTACAGTGTCTACTGTTATTTACTTTTTGATTTATTTCCACATTTGTCAGTACAGGGCTTTGTGCAAGACCAAATTTTTGCCAGTCACACATTTTGGTGGACACATGGATGTTAACTGTTAAGCCAGTTTACAAACTTTCAAATGGGTCTGATGACCTGAAATGGACTACAAACACACATGTGTGACACCATTTACACTCACTTCTAAGGCATAACTGACAACAGTTTGGAACACCTTTTTTGCTCCTTCATTTTTTTGCTCCTTCATTTTTGTTTCTGTTCACCAAATGTCCACCTATATTTCTACCCGTCCACAATGGTTTTTACCCGTCCAAATGACGGGTTGATGGGTCTCTGCATAAAGCTATGTCACTATTAAAATATAGTTAGGACATATATAAACAAGATTTAAAAGTATTTCCATCCAGAACAAAAAAGCAAACAAAATGGACAGTGCCTATCTTTGTAATAAAGCCTTCATATTTCTTTTTCAAACATATTCACCAAATTTAAATAATATTCGTGGAAACATTCATCAAGTTGGAATTATAATGATATAAACAATTGTTTTCTTAATACAATGCACAACTAGAAATTCAACTCACCTCTACGTTGAAAACTAAATAATACGTCCTTTATGATGAACTGGATGAATGGTCTACATAAATAACCACTTAACAGCTACACAAATAAATCCAAATGGTGGATAGGTAAATAACTAGAGTTGATATGTAAACAATACGGAAAGCTTAATGTGTGATATACCAACAGATTCAACAATTGCTTTGTTCAGACAACAATCAAGACAACAAATAGTACATGTCATTTGGAGAAGTGTTATTGATACAGACTATGGTGCACAATATTCGTATAGTAGATTCCACTAAAAGACATCTCACCAACTTGAATGTTCTGCATATCTGGATTCAAACTAATTCCGCAACAAAAACTATGCAGTTCTATATGTTGTGCAATGTTTTGTATGTAGTTTTAGTGAAATCACCAGTCAAATGATTCACATTTGACCAGAGAATAATTTAAGTGGTTCCAACATTTGAATTTTCACATGAATGACATATAATTATGCATATGTATCAATAGTTAGGTTGTCAATGTTCTTTGCTGTTTATAAAATCATGTCGCCAACAGTTTCAGTGGCTGGAACATCAGGTTGTTAACTGTCAACCAGGGATTTAATTATTGTTACCATTCAAACTAAAATAGTAACTATAATAATAATAATAATATACATTTTTTATACAGAGGATATTAATTAAACTAGTCTTTAACTAGACTAGTAACATCAAAGAGCCACATTTGTGATAACTAAACCAGATAAGGAATAACCATAGTTAACAAATATATGGCAGATATATAAAAGCAGTCAAACTTTATATACCCTGAAAGTGAAATAACACAGAATACACAAGAAAATTTACCTTTGACTTTTCCCCAACTAATTATATTTTTAGTACCTGGGGTAATTCAGTATGGATGAAATAAAACTTATTGTCGGATTTACATTTATTCACACCAACAATTCTGTGCTGCCGTCTAACAACTTCAAGACATTGTGTCAGTGTTTCTAAAGAAAATAAATTAACATGCAAATATGAACAGACACTGTTTACACTAACAGAAGGATAGTACTGTGTATTGGTAGAATTTCCAGTATGCATGCAAGTATTAAATCTATCAGAGGGCAGCAAATTACATGTCAAATAAATAAATTCAAGCACCACAAATATGTTAATAACACTTGATTTACAGGAGGTAGATGAATTTTTTATCTTCCTGAGATTGTTGGTCTTGATAGGCACTAATTTAGTTTGTTTTGATTCAATTTGTTAGTTTATTTTGATTCAGACACATTCCACTGTCCGCTTAACCTCTCTAACGTCTACTGACTTTTGTACACATTATTTTATATACGTGAGCGTGTCTAGGTCTGATCAAAATGTGGTGAAAATATTATGAAATGATCTGACCATACTTTGCATGCCATAACCTGGCACTAACAATTACAGAGGTTGCTTGGTCTAGATAACAATCAAATCTATCAACAGTCTTAGTAAAAGTACGTACTGTTCTACTAAACCAACTTAGTACACTACTAAACTATTCACACTGTGCTTTTAAACTTCAACAAGTAGACTTCATGCTGGATTAGACTAATTCGAGATTTGTATGGTATCAGTTGTAAACATAGTTATGTTGTCTTGACGCAGCTGAGGTGTTTATAGCAGGATGATAATATAAAGATCTCTCACCAGTTTTCCTCTCTCAAATCCCAATCCTTCCTACACTGGGGAGATATTACAAACCTATCTTAACAGGAATGGTACCTCAGTGCCATATCTTAACAGGACATTACTGAGCACATATCCAGATCAATAACTAACTATATAACTACAACACCAACAACAAATCAATGACTCAACTCATAATTATTATAACTTTGGCCAGACAACCACGTTTTGATAATGTTCAAATGTTTTTGCAGCCAATCAATAAAAAGACAAACTAGTTAGTCAGCTTTAAAATAATTAGTGTTGGTTACCAGACCATAGCCAGAGAACACAAAGACATATCAATGTGTATTGTTTGATTACATACTAAAGGCACCAAAATAACATGCATGATATATCCTGATAAAAGGATAAAAAGACAGATAATTATCATTGTAGATACACAAGAACAGAACTTCTAACTACTGCACCAAAAAACCTGAAGAATTGGACTTCATCAGCAAAATCATTAAACCATAAGAGAAAGGCATATTTAAATCAGGGTACACGATACTTCTAGCTAACTGGTAGTCCGTCATTATAGACAACTAGTCCTGCGTATGTTTTAACTATTTAAAAGGACTGCTCTTACTAGTCCAAGCTCTAAAACTAGTCGTTCCGGAGTATTGGACCGGCCTTATTTTGCACCCTGCTTAAATTATCACAAATTGGAAGAGTACAGAGGACAGAAGCAATTTATATATAAAAGGATAAAAAGTCAGAAGACATTTTTTTTCCGTCATGACAATGGAACTACATACTCACACGTTCGTCCCCAGATGTATTTCTTAAACAGGTGTGGTGGATCAGGGCCGATATTAATGACCTTGACCTTTTGTTTTGGCAGCTGAGTATAGCCGAGCCTGAACATTGCTCTTCTCTTCGTTCCATGCATTGTGGGTATCTAACAGGGTTTAACTATTCACCCCAACGGCAGCATCGAGTCCCTGGTAACACGCAGTCGTCATTGAAGCGTCTCAGCATTCTCACTTGTAATCCAAATCAGCCACATGCGGCATGTGCACCGTACAATACATCTTCCACAATCGAGATTTACTCATCAAAACCTAAACAAAATAACCATTAAACGGGCATTGGCGCCCATAGTCTGTGCGCACAATACGCGTGCGTGGAAGCCATTTTCTTTCTCGGCCGTTCGCCCTGTTGTTGTCTAAGTCCCGTGAGTTTCACGAAAATGATATCCAATCAATCAACACCAGGCGAGAAGACACCGTTTCAACGGAGCGTCTTTGAAAATCATGCATCTCATGAATTCTAAATTAGGCTCGCGAGGTGTGAGGCCAATAAAGGGCTTTCGCCGATGTGCCGTAAATCTGTCAAGTCGATACATATAGGAGACATAAGTGGAAGATGACATGAATCAAAGGTGCTCATCTTTAACCATGAGGCCTGTTGAAAGACAAGACGACCTCAACTGACTTGTGATACATAATCGCGGAGTAGTCTGTTGGTGTTGGTCGTATATTTAATATCTGCAGGACATGCAGAATCACGCAGCCGTTGCTGCGGTCTCGGTGCATTCACAGCCAGATCAATCGCCAGCCATAAATCTAAACATTTGTGTAAAGTAACGGTGAATAGTTGATACCTAGTAATATCAATAGCCATTAGGTCTGAATTGGTGTGTGCAGCTCTCAAACCACTGTGTGCTTAGGTGAATTGGATGGAACTAAACGGGGGCGGGAATAGATGGAATTAAACAGCGGATTGGATAGGTGGGAGATTGTCAGGATGGAACTAAATGAGGCATGGATAAGCAGGGGGCTGTCAGGATGGAACGAAATGGGGGCTTGGATAGGTGGGAGGATTGTCAGGATGGAACTAAATTGGGGCTTGGATAGGTGGGAGGATTGTCAAGATGGAACTAAACGGGGGCTTGGATAGGTGGGAGGATTGTCAGGATGGAACTAAACGGGGGCTTGGTGGATAGGTGGGAGGATTGTCAGGATGGAACTAAACGGGGGCTTGGTGGATAGGTGGGAGGATTGTCAGGATGGAACTAAACGGGGGCTTGGGTAGGTGGGAGGATTGTCAGGATGGAACTAAACGGGGGCTTGGATAGGTGGGAGGATTGTCAGGATGGAACTAAACGGGGGCTTGGATAGGTGGGAGGATTGTCAGGATGGAACTAAACGAGGGCTTGGGTAGGTGGGAGAAATTTAAGGATGGAACTAAACGGGGGCTTGGGTAGGTGGGAGAAATGTCAGGATGAAACTAAACGAGGGCTTGGGTAGGTGGGAGAAATGTCAGGATGGAACTAAAAGGGGGCTTGGATAGGTGGGAGATTGTCGGGATGGAACTAAACAGGGGCTTGGATAGGTGGGAGAATTGTCCGGATGGAACTAAACGGGGGCTTGGATAGGTGGGAGAACTGTCCGGATGGAACTAAGTGGGGGCTTGGATAGGTGGGAGAACTGTCCGGATGGAACTAAGTGGGGGCTTGGGTAGGTGGGAGAACTGTCCGGATGGAACTAAACAGGGGCTTGGACAGGTGGGAGAACTGTCCGGATGGAACTAAACGGGGGCTTGGATAGGTGGGAGAACTGTCCTGATGGAACTAAACGGGGGCTTGGATAGGTGGGAGGATTGTCAGGATGGAACTAAACGGGGGCTTGGATAGGTGGGAGGATTGTCAGGATGGAACTAAACGGGGGCTTGGGTAGGTGGGAGGATTGTCAGGATGGAACTAAACGGGGGCTTGGATAGGTGGGAGAATGTCAGGATGAACTAAACGGGCTTGATATGTGGGAGATGTCAGGATGGAACTAAACGGGGGCTTGGGTAGGTGGGAGAAATGTCAGGATGAAACTAAACGAGGGCTTGGATAGGTGGGAGGATTGTCAGGATGGAACTAAACGGGGGCTTGGGTAGGTGGGAGAAATGTCAGGATGAAACTAAACGAGGGCTTGGATAGGTGGGAGGATTGTCAGGATGGAACTAAACGGGGGCTTGGGTAGGTGGGAGAACTGTCCGGATGGAACTACACGAGGGCTTGGATAAGATGAGAAAGTGTAACAGTGGAACAAGACAGGAGTTATGATGGTTGCAATGAATTTCTATAAAGCAACTGGTTCCTGTACTGGTTACGAGACATGCACAATACCAACATCATGCCGTTAGACCTGTTTTAGTGTATCTAAATTACTAAAGAAAGAGAACAATAATTGGTCTCTTTCATTATCATTCTGTATCAATTATTGATATAAACAGTCATGTTTACAATGCACAACGTGTCATGTGAACCATAGATCATATTCCCAAAGATATAATATTACATCATAACAATTTGTAACAATTAATTTGCTAAAACATAATTATAACATAGCCACAAGGCAAAACAACATGAAACCTTTGCACACAGCTGACGTTGTCAAAAGAGGTAGAAAATAATAAAATGTTACAGTAGTAAATAAAAAAAACAGCTAAGCTCAGCATTTGACACAACTGCGGACCCAGGGCCTATGAATTTTCTAATGCAAAATGCCACCACCTTATAACCAAGGACACTATTTCTGCGACACATAGCAAAAGTGTCCCAAAAACACATCCTGATGTTGACAATTGTCACTATACAAAGTCACTAGAATGGAGCCAAATCAGCAATGCTATTAAGCGAAATTAGGCTTATGAGTGCCCATGTGAATGTTATTGAAATGGTCCCCAGTTGGCGACATGCCAACTTTGTATACGGAGTCATGCCACTCTCCTGAATATTTTGTCAATAAATGAAGCATTAAAAGGTCATAATTTGCACCGCATGTCACGATGCACAACAAAGGTACTGTAAGGGACACTGGCGATCGATTTTCATATGAAAATCGATATGTATTATCAGTCGAGGGGATAATTGCTCCGTCAGAAATCACAACTTCCTGTCAGGAAGATATTATGGCTAATTGTGTAATTTGCTTCAGCTGTAAATCTGACACACAATAAGATACAGTAAAGTACCGAGAACTGACTAAAGGAGACATAAAAATTATGTGGTTTACTTCATAATACTGCGATTATTTTACAATGTTTACTGCAGGACAAAGTTGTTTTCCAAGACTGACTTCATTTTGTGATGTTTTACAATTGTTCATTACACACATTATGATTGGCTCACCCTTCTGTAATATTTAATTTACAATGTTTACTCCATAGTGTTGTTACTTTACACTGGCAACTCTGTGGCATGGCTGTTTTACAATATTTATTCGTACACAGTTTCAAGGCATGGTGGTTTCACATATGTTTACTCAATGACATATTTGGTTTATTCCATGACATGGCTGTGCTATAATATTTCCATTTATGCCACAATGATGGTAATGGTGTAGGATAAATATGCCTAATTTGGGACAGTGCTGTCTAATGGATACTTTGTCTTAAGGATTCCAATAAAATAATGTAAGAATGCAGAGTGAAACCAGCCAGCCAGCCAGCCAGCCAGCCAGCCAGCCAGCCAGCCAGCCAGCCAGCCAGCCAGCCAGCCAGCCAGCCAGCCAGCCAGCCAGCCAGCGAGCCAGCCAGCCAGCCAGCCAGCCAGCCAGCCAGCCAGCCAGCCAGCCAACCAACCAACCAACCAACCAGCCAACCTTCTTTAATTCCACACATAGATGTTACCAACTTGCCAACAGTGTTAGTTTCCTTTGATGTCACAAAGCTGTGCGGATCACTGTCATAATTTTATAAAATCTATTTCAGAAAATTATTGACTTACAATAATAATACGTACCCGCTGTAAAATTGTTTTATAATAGTAGCACAGTAGTTACATACATGTCATACCACTATATACTCAATGGAATAGTTGCGTCTCAAGATGTTCTTTTAAATGTCTGTATAACTGACTGCTTGATAATGTTCTGCAATATTTTATTATGTTTTATTAAGTCAACATGTGGCTGTTTACAATCATTAACAGGGTAGGTAAAATACTGCAAATGTTTAGTTTACTACAAATGAAATGACAATTTCCATCAACATTCGATACATTTGGTATATATATTGTACTTAAATATTTGTTATAACGTGATTATTATAAGTACACAGAAATAGTTCAAACATTGTTCAATGTACTTGTAGTAATCACTTTATTACAGATGCGTCTATATGGATAGTGATTATTTAGATAAGCTACGTACAGCAATACAAACTCAGAGCAAACTGCTCATGATTAAATAACGAAACGATCACATGCACGCAAATAATGTCTATATACTCTCCACGGTAACCATGACGATGATAAACACGAACTGATTATTATGCGGCCATTGACGTCATCACAATGAATTTATTACTGTGCTAAATGTGCTCATGTGCATGTTATTTATTTTGAAATGAAATGAAATGACCACGAATGAAGTATGTTTACTGAGAGATCTGTACATATCCTGTGTACCGATGTATACAAAATTGTATAGTTTTCTTGTGGCATTCTCAGAAATACAAAAATGTTATGATTTTATTTCTCATGGGTAACACTGTCCCCGAGAGTTTGCATAAAAACAAATTTTATGTGCATTGTTAATACAGCTGAGGCTGTTGTGTACGAAGACACGTAGACTCAATGTCTCTTAGTTTAACAGTGGATATGTGTATGACCAAGTACACTTTACTGCAAGGTAAACTTCAGGTTTATTTTACTTCTTTGTATGTTATGTATGTATGTATTTATTTATTTATCTATTTATTTATTGTAATCCTGTTCAACTTATCCTTTGTAAATCTTATCATCACATGTTGTTGTAAATGATGTGTGAATCAAAGCTACCGTCTTGCCAACAAAATAATGAAAACTAAGTATGTCACAGAGTGACACAAAATATCAATCAATCATTCAATCATTCAATCAATAAACCAATCAGTCAACCATTCAATCAATCAATCAATCAATCAAGTTGTGTTCGTGTGTTCGTGTGTATGTGTTTGTTTGTGTGTATGTGTGTGTGTGTGTGTGTGTGTGTGTGTTTGTGCATGTGTGCTTCTGTGTGCGCATGTGGTGTGTGGTGTCTTTATGTATGTGTGTGGTGTGTGGTGTGTGGTGTGTGGTGTGTGGTGTGTGGTGTGTGGTGTGTGGTGTGGTGTGTGGTGTGTGGTGTGTGGTGTGTGTGTGTGGGGTGTGTGTGTGGTGTGTGTGTGTGTGTGTGTGTGTGTGTGTGTGTGTGTGTGTGTGTGTGTGTGTGTGTGCACGTGTGCGCATGTGGTGTGTGGTGTCTTTATGCATGTGTGTGGTGTGTGGTGTGGTGTGTGCGTGTGGCGTGTGGCGTGTGGCGTGTGGCGTGTGTGGCGTGTGTGTGTGTGTGTGTGTGTGTGTTGTGTGTGTGTGTGTGTGTGTTTGTGTTTGTGTGGACACATACACAATAGTAAAGACCACCCACCATGCTGCCAGGGGTCCCTTGTCTCTCCTCCGTACTTGATCTTCTTGAAGTTCTCAAACCCTCCACACACATAGAACCCCCCGTCCTGCAGGTCCTCAATGTCCCTCACCCTGTGCCCCCCGACGGGGGTGAAGATCTGCCTCACCCCATAGGGTAGTTGCATGGACATGGGCAGCTTGCTGGTGAGGTCATTGAGGAGGTTGTTGAAGGTGAGGAAGCGGTGAGGCGTGATGTTAATCAGCTTGCCCTTCAACAAGATGCCACGAAGTAAGGTCAGACATGCACAACATTCTACAATATTACAAGATTACCATCCTTACCTACAACCTCAAGACAGCATATGGACTAGAAAGTTTGACTTATTGGCAGCAAACTCAGGGTGATTCCATATATAACATTTTTAATTCTCAAATTTGAATTAAACGTTTAATTTTATTTCCAATTCTGGAAGAAAAAACTGGAATCAATATATATGAAAGCAGTGGAATCAGAACAGCTATGAGTGGAATCAGAATTGGAATTGAGATGGCAAACTAGAATTCTTTTTTTCAGTACATATGGCTCCACTTTTCCGTTTTGAAAAGTACAATATGAATAAAGATACTTTCATCAGTTGATATATTCTGCAGATATGTGTTGGACTCTTGATAAGACAGTTCATATACATGGGCTGTTTGGAGTTGGCTGTTTTTTTATGAAAACTTGCGATAAATATTGCTAAATATGATGCTGCAAAATTATAAAAAAATTAACAACTTTGAAATGTTCTACTCCATGTGAAAAAAATGCTAAAAGTGTGTAGAAACGGAGAATTACTTCCAAACGCATTTGACTAAATTTAATTGCTGTACAATGATCCTAGGTATTATATGGACAAGGAAGCTTGTCTTGTTCAGTGTTAACATTGTTGGTATTAATTTAATCTGAGATATCTGTCACTTTCTGTTAAAGTATTCACAGTACACACTTATTAAAAAATAAAATAATAATTACCCCGGGTAGATCATTACTCATCATTAATTTATGCTGGTTTTTGCTAATAATTTGTTTTTAACATGTCAATCTACACTGATCATTCATTGATTTTACTAGATACTAATTAAAGAATGTAAAGTATTCTGCCAGATTATAAATAATATTAACACTAAATTTAATGTTCATCATGATAATAATTTTGCTATCTAGAAACGTTATAAATAGAGTAATTCAATTATTGTGGCCAATCACTTTGACCGTCCTTGGTCCATAATTATGTTACAAAGTGACATGTAGCTATTTTGGTCAGTTTTATCTTCCTGCGACACGCCATATGAAAACAAATTCGTGCAGTGCTTCATACAATTATAGAAAGGCACTTAAATAATTGACCATCTAAATGCCACAGCTCAAGCTGGTTGTGTAAAACTGTTCCTGCAGAAAGGATTAAATGCTCCAGGTGAGATAGAAATCAGGCATAACAGGTTGTTATATGTGATCACATCAGATGTGTGTGTCGTGTAGGGTTGTGTGTGTAAGTGATTGTTGTATTTGGGTTAGAATTACTGTCAATAAGTATTGCAGTGGTTCGAGTCTTCTTTTCACAGTTCGTTCAGCATTCAATTAGGTGTCTCTGTAGAAATATATTCCACAACAAAGCTTGCCACTTTAGCAGTTCCAGACAATACACCACGTATACAGTCTGAAGTGGATGGCACATTGTATTTCATGAATGCGACAGGTATGAGCTTCATTGAGTGGTTTGTCATTACTTTTTGATAACATGTCGCAGCGGGCTCCTAATGCTTCAAGCTGTTACGCTCATGTTTTGACGGTCAACATTCAATTTAAATTCCGACACCGATCGAAACATATCTAAACATACTTCACTGACACACAGCTTGCTTGCATTGACGATGTGATATTTGCTACCAAAACAACAAGTGAGCATACATGTGCTCAATAAATGCCCCGACACACGTAATCAATTTGGCATTAACTAACACGACCAATAACCAAGAGTCATCAAATATATCTACAAAAACATGAAATAATTGTATGCTGAAAATGAATAACCATCACAACAATATCATATCGAATAATGTGTTTGAAAGCCTCTAAATCATAACTAATAGTTAGAAACTAAGGATGAGTAATATAAAACTTATTCTGTAACTTTCTGAAGAATGTTTAGTAGTCACAAAAACAGCAAAGAACTACAAGACCGAGAACCTGCATTTTAATTATATGCCCCCGAAACTACAACTTGTTTACCAATTATTAAACAGTGAATACCATTGTACATTGTGTCACATAAAGACCACAAATGATAAGATGGGAATATTTCTTACCTTGAAGTAGCGATCGCCATTGCAGTAGAATCCAACTCGACGAGGTCGTCGGAGGTCACGGTATTTATTGTCCGTGATGTCACGATGAGTCTGTGACATTGCTACAGGGTTGAAAGCTCGACGTGTCATAATGTCAACCATTGTTTCCCTCTCGACGCGATATCGTCACACGACTGTTTACAGATTTCACCACAAGTTCACTTGTCTAGTGCAGGTAATGCACACTAGGGGTCACTGTGTGTGACCATTATTGCAGCAAAGCATCACTGAGACCCTGAAACATATACCAAGTAATAATTATGCTATAATCTCACAATGAAACTTTAACAACAAACATTGTAGCTTTGTGGTAAAACAACGAACTGGCGGTCAAAAGAGCCGAGGTTCATGTGATATACTGCTGTCTAAAATGTAAGGTTAGTTACACAATCTCCTTGTTTTTCTCACGCAGTGCCATTTGTAAAATCCCTGCACTGGCACCCGATGCAACATCACATTATTTCAAGATCTCTACAATTTCCTGTCGAGCAGTTTCATTCAAGCAACCTACTCACTACCCCGGTACACACCTGTGTCCAAAGCTCACACAGCAAGAAATCCCAGACAGCTTCATTCAGCAGATTCTACTTTTTGTTCCCATTTTGGCCAATGTTTTGGAACCTACTACAGTGTACATCGTACTCCAAGTAGTAAGATAGCACGACAAAAATTCATAAAGTTTACAACAACGTGCCTTTACTTTCATTTTGTAGTATCAAAAATACTATCTTTTTAATACTGCAGATCCTACTTAGCAATTCCATCATTCTGTTGATTTGTTTTGCTCTGAACATGACAAAGAAAATGCTAAATCCTTCGGTTATGTTGTGTTTGGATTTTCCAAGCATATTATTGCTACAGATAATAATAATAAAGCATTTATATAGCATCAATATTCCAGGTTATCCTGTTCGAAGGCACAGGTACAATACATTGAAATAACACTAAACAAATTCAACATTACAAAAACATGGCACCAAATATCCAATTAAATAATCATTAAGAAATAAAATTATATTAAAAATGTATATTTGAAAGAACTATAAATTTAAGATAATAAAAAAGGCACCGGATAAAAAGTAAATAATAAATAAATAAATAATAAAAACATCAAAAGTAAAATCAACGACAACATTAAATGAAAGCCAGTGTTCATGAATAAAATGCTCGTTTGAATAAATGAATCTTTAGAAGTGTTTTAAACTGGTGCAAAGAGTTGCATTGGTGCATATCGTGTGGAAGATCACTCCATAATTCTGTCAAAGGCAATGCATGCTATGCTAGATTTTTTTGTTTAGCTGAGGATAACAGTACTGCCTAACTCCCTAACTAAATGGTGTCTACATTTGTCTACATCCAGTACTAAGTATTGATTTACATAATACGTAATGAAGTCCTGCAAGGTCCGCCTAGTATGCACCAGGCACTTGTAAAAGCAAGAACATTACCAAAACTAGCCTTCCCCAACAGAGCAAATAATTATTTAAGCAACACACTGAACACGTATACACACCTACCTAGTGTACCTACAAAGCCACTAACAGCATCAGGTGCAAGTAGGCCACTGTGGTTTATATTTAACGTCATCACAGATTACCTGTAGCTCTGTGCCACTGATGCTGTCCATTATTGCATCCCCAGCTCACCTGTAGAACTAGTTTTGGGCCTCTAATGAACAACTCACTTGAGAGCCTAATTACTGATGGGCGTGGCAATGTGCCAACGAGTGATGTTCAGGAGCACTGGTGAATCTGCTGCCTAATTACAGGAATTGTGACATTACTGCAATCAACTGATGTAAACCGTCACGAGAGGCTTGCGTAACCGTTCTACAGGGTGTGCCTGATATAAGAGTTCAATGAGGCATTGAGTGTGGTGTAATAACTAACAACCTGGCTATCAATGTTGGGGACTGTGCTGTGCATCAAATGATCAGTCTTGTCTTGTTAGTGACACTGACAGTCTTATCTTGTTAGTGACACTAACAGTCTTGTCTTGTTAGTGACACTGACAGTCTTATCTTGTTCACTGATGACAGAAAAGAACTACCGTAACGATTATATTCAGCCACTGTACTCAGACACCCTAAACGTTTACTAAAAAAAACTGTTATACCCTTTAACAATGTATACTTTTTACATATTCTATTATTTTGTGTCTGCATGAATACTTGTATTTCTGGAAGCTTTTTATCTGTATATTTTATTTTATAAGTCTTTTTATCTGTATATTTTCAGACAGTTCTGGTAATTTAATTATTTCTGTGTCCAAATACATCATATATTGTCATTATGGATCTTCTCAACAATGACAAGCACCATGGCAGTAAAGGTCAGGTTAGAAATAAGTATCTGGTCTGTGGAAGAAATGACTAGTTGTATGAGACAGTAAACAAATGCGACATTCTGAACTGTGCTTATTATAAGATCTAAGTAGTTCCTGCACATAGCTTCATTCCATGTTTAGGCTTAAATCCAAATTGATGTGACATTATTTATAAGTCATCTCCACTTAGCTGGATAGCAGTGTTTCCCCTGCTATATGATGACCAACCTGGGTCACTTGGCTGATAAACCACCTCGCTCAAAATTGCCACCTCATAGCTATTTCTCGCTATAAACATGTTCACATGCTGCTACCTTGTAGTTGCGCATTTGTTTTCTATCTATTTCACAGGGTACAGGCTAAAACACCCTTTAGATTGCACGATTTTTAAGGTAGTTTTAAAAATAATTCTGGGTGGCTATGCCCCCGGATTCACATAGTGTGACATCATGGTTTCAGTGCTTCAGCCCACCCTACCACCTCGACCATAACTTTACTCTGGGAAAACAACAGCACATAATGATTACATGTGACAGTGCTGCTGTGAATCTAACAGTAAGGCTTAAGCTACTTTCACACTTCAAGAATTAAAACGATTTAGTTAAACCGGTTTATGCTTGGAAATTGGGATCGTTCACACGTACAACAGCTAAACCGTTTTAACGCAGAAGCATAGCAAAAGGGCTGATGATACCATACTTGGCTTTTATTTACAATGACTCCCTTTATTTACAATGACAGCATCAGACAGAAGACGTCGCTTGCTGCCGACTCTTTATTTTTGCACGGCAGGATTCTGCCTTCTGTTCTGACCTTCTGGTCATGCCTGCCCCCGCCTCCCCACTCCTCGGCCAGCACACCATTCAAAACAATCGGCAATGCGTCGATATATTGTAACATTTCGGTCGGTGCCTTCCAAGTCCGATTGCACACGATCATCGGACCATATTTCCTACAACAGTTAAAATGGTTTAGCTAATCCGCTTACGTTCACATGTGCAACTTGAAACGTTTTAGTTAAAACGGTTTAGCTAATCCACCTACTGAAGTGGATTAGTTAAACCATTTTAGTTAAACCGTTTTAGCGCTAAATCGCGTTCACATGTGTCATTTCCTACCATATTAGTTCAACCGTTTTAGTTAAAACGTTTTAAAATGGAGGTGTGAACGCATCTTTAGTGGATGCCAGTCCAAAGCATGTGGCCATCCAGCGGAAACTATCTCAGAATGTTTCTAACTGCCAGGATTCCAGGGTACACAGCTATTTGCAACAAATGGTCAAATCTGATTCAATTACGTCTATAAATATTTAAATTGTATGTACATGGGTGTACACTCTATGTGAATTAGTTTTCTGCCTATGTTTTTCACGCTGTTGAAATTTAGTTATTAGACGCCTGGCTATACAGAATTATTATGTATTTTGCACATAGACTGTAATGTAACTTTACACAGTGTAATGAGGACCCCAATCATACAAAATACATTTGACAGAATAGTGGTCTTTGCCATTGTCATTTTAATGATTACCCCCGGTATATCTAAACTGTATAATTATGCATCAGAGGATTCACCAGTAGTGTCTTGAGTGACAATTTATCTGTCAGTTTTTATTGGCTTTTTCTTTGAATTGTTTATTTTATGCTTGGTTTAAAAAACATGCAAGGTTTAGCTAACAGCCAATTACTGGGGTATACTGAATTTTGTTCAACAATTGTTGAAACATCATTCTCTGCACCCAGACCCACCCTCGCTGACATAACCATGCAAGTTAGTCGACTGTGCATTCAATTAATTTTGCACTCCAATTGTTTTAATATATCTATATCACCAAAATGGTCAATTGATTTATATACCACCAAACTGGTCCTACCTTGGGCATAAATGACCACTTAGCTGACCAAGTGAGCTATGGGTCAACGAATCTTGTTGTCAACAGGTAATCTTTAGTAGTACTTGCAGACATAAGTTGGCATACTAATCCAGATTTCAGTGAAAAGCTATTCTGGCCACTAGTGCTAGCTTGCTCCATGCATTCACTTCTGCCTGTTTCTGCTGCAATGCTGTTTATGTTGATTACTTATAATCTTCCTGCACATGGATGATTTCAAAATGTTGACAAATGGCATTAAATGAAGCTGATGTCATTTTAACCAATATTCACACACCCTCGATCCATACATGAAACACTGAATAGAATTATGTAGATTGTATGCAATGTCTGTCATGTCATGATCCATTATGCTGTGATCATGCATAGTATAGACAAAATGAATATAAATGTAGAATGTATTACTTAAGCCTACATCCTGATTACTCCAAATTGATATTAATCACTGACAAACCTTTTCATAAAACATATTTATCTAGTAAAAATGACACATTAAACACTTATTTTTAGTGATTTTTACTATAACATAATAAGCTAAATCACTTAATATGACTAAAAAAATTGCATAATAATTTTATTGGCAATATTTAGATTTAAAAGGAGGTCAACAATAATAATTTTATATACAAAGTTGATTCATATAATGTGCTAGTAATTGCAGCTAGGTGTGACACACAATGCACAAAATGAGTACATTTGACATTTTCACAAACATTCTGATTGACAAAGATGCAAAATAATGTTTGTATACATTTTGAGAAGAAGAAAAATTTATATTGTTAGAAATAGTTATTAGTCAGTGT